>LPNX010870898.1:0-40669 GCA_001517045.1 Pseudotsuga menziesii
CTCAGCTGCCAAATGGTATATCGAGCAGCCCCACGGCACCCACACCACCTTTACGTCCCTGGCCTCGACCTTCCTCTAGTTCTTCCAGTTGCCTGTTCGCTATGATGCAGGCGTTGAGATCCTTCTCTCATGTAGACAGAACACGGCTACCCATATCACCGACCACATCCATGAATGGCGGTGACGCCGTAGCCTCTGCAAAATCAAACTAGATGACCGGATCTTCCTTCTGGGACAAAAAGGATTATTTCCAACTCTACTAGGGTTTCCATCTTCTGGTGAGCTTGAGGATGAGGGCTAGAATCCCTTGTTTGTGACCTGGACAACCTGATTTTCCTACATAGCCTTACTTTCTCTTTCCTTAACCTGAGATTACTTTCCTCCAACTTGGTATTCTTTCTTTTTCTCTCTTGCAGGGACTCATACAATTCAGCATTTCTCCTGATTAACCTCTGATTCGTTCTTTTGAATTCTCTGCCCAAGACTTCTAGCTCATACACCTGTCTCAGTAACTGATTGATTTTGTGAGACCTAGGTTTACTGGAGGAAGCCTCTACCATTGGTTCACCTTGATCCTCCTTTGGTGTGGGTGATGGAAACTCCTCCTACCCTACTTGAATGTTCTTATGTACCTGCAAAATTGAAATTCAAACCCTGAGGAAGGAGATTACGATGATGGATCCAGGGAGGGCTTAGCTTAGTGAGGACGCATGTAGGAAATGTGGAATGAATTGAGGAGAGGGTACTTATGTTGAGGGGACTAATTTGAAATTGGTATTTGAGCAGAATGATAGTAAATTTTAATTAGACCCGTGAGCTAGCCAGTGTTGTGATCATTCTAGCTGGAAATTAATGCTTTGTGGTGGTTTGATTACAGTCATGGGACAGGTGGAGGGAAGCAAGGGTTTCGGTTCTTTATCAGTCACTTCGGTTTTATAACCACCCTTTCTTTACCAACTCATGATTTATTGTAGGTCCAGTATTTTTGGTGGTTAAGTGCTTGATAGTGGCGCTCTTCATGCTGAGAGTGTCTGATTATGATGGATGTGCTAACCTTTTTCCCCTTTTGGAGATTTTGGTGGTTAAGGTAGTCTTGGATCCAGTTTTTAAGCTGTTGAAAGTTGGGCTTTTCGGTGGCTAATGAATTTTGAGATGTTCGCCTAAGCCACCGGAAGCTGATTTTCAAAACTTCTATTAGAAAATGGAGTCAATGAGATTTCGGTGGTTAAGGTAGTTCTGGATCCAATTTTTAAGTTGTCAAAAGTTGGGATTTTTGATGGCTAATGAACAATTGAGATGTTCTCCTAAGCCACCGAAAGCTAAAATTTGAATTTTATGAAGAAACAGAGTACAAGGCGTTTCCAACTTTATTAAACACACAAAAATATTTCATGATGTGCCGTGAAATCTTCATCACTATGCAAAAATAAATTTTATGAGTCTGACCTATTGAAGACTAATTTATTTAGGAGATAACATCTAGCTCCTACTCAGGGATGGGAACCTTCCTGTGAGGTCCCAAGAACGCCAGACCAAATGAATTTCCTGAAAAAATAAGAATTAAACCCATTTTCTACTGTTCCATTGGGCATGGAGTTATTTTGCAAAAACAAAAAACAAAAAATAATATTTTACAATAATAAGGATTTGAACCCTTAGATGAAATAGAGTTTCAAAAATCTCCCATTGACTAGGCCATCAAACACCTCCTCAAATTCCAGATGTTGTAGTTTGAAAGTGTTGATCTGTTGCACCTGAGCTATCACAAAAGGGCCTATCCATAGAGAATCAAATTTACGATGCTTTCCCTTGTCCTTATTGACAGCATCCCATTTTAGAACCCAATCTCCAACCTGAAAATTGTCCACCTTTTCCTTCTTGTAAAAAATACTTTTAATCTTCTTTTGGTGAGCTTTTGACTTCTCCACCAACTATTCCTTGACTTGCTGTAGCTCAACCAAATCAAGCATCCTCCTTACCATGTCATTTGGTTCATCATGTTTCTCCTGAAAAAAATTTGCAACTAGTAGAACCAACTAAATGGGGAAAATGGCTTCAGTACCATAAACCAACTTGAAAGGAGAAGTGCCTATGGATTTTTTTTTGGTCACTCTATCAGCCCATAGAGAAAACTTTAGCTTAGAATCCCAACTCTTCTGATTATTCTCCAATAGTTTTCTGATGATTCTAACTAGGCTCTTATTGCATGACTCAGAAAGGGCTCTTATTGCATGACTCAGAAAGGTCATTGCCTTGAGGGTAATAGGAAGTAGAATGCACCAATTGAATTCCCATTGACTCACACATGTTAACCAATGCCCCGGCTTTAAAATCTGGTGCATTATCAGTCACTAGCCTTACTGGGTAGCCAAATATGATAAAGATGTCTCATATAAAAACTTCATGATGACTTGGTGAGTGGCATTCCTTATGGGGACTGCCTCTATCCACTTGGTGAAATAATATGTGGCTACTAGGATCCACTTGTGCTAACCACTTGATGAAGGATTAATCTCACCTATGAAATCAAGACCCCACTAATGGAAAGGACCATTCACTACAATAGGTCTAAGGGGAAAAGATCTAAGCTGCTGCTTTCCTATGAATCTTTGGCATTTGTCATAGGTTTTTACAAAGGTACACACATCAGAGAAAAGAACAGGCCAATAGTACCCAGCCCTCAAAATAATGTGGGTTGTAGTCTTCCAATAATTAATCCTTCCACATGTGCTTGAATGAAACTGATTTATGACCTGAACTGACTCTTATTTATCTAAGCATCTCAGCAAAACACTAGAAGGATCTTTCCAATACAATAGTTTATCAACTATACAAAATTTAACAGACTTAAGCTTAAGATCCCGTGCTTGAGTCAGGATCAGCTCAGGGGGAACTTCAAAACTTTGCAAGAAATGAATAATAACTGAGTACCACTCCCATGAAGACAAGTTATTAGCCACCTGCTAGCTGTCATGCTGCTCCTGAACTGCCTCTGCTGCTACCTATGTTGCTACCTCTGTTTGCAGTTTTGCTAAACTTATACCAATAAAATTCATTCTCAATAGATCACAATTTTCTTCAGCCATGAGATTAGCTATGCCTTGGCCTTTCACTAGCTTGGTGGGCTTTACTTCTATGTCAAACTCAATAAGCTTGGCAATCCATTTGGCTCTCTTTCCATCAATATCAGGCTAGGTCAAAACATCTTTCACAGCAGCTGAAGGGACATAGGCTAGGACCTTTTCATGTAGGATGTAAATTATGAAGGATTTTAGTGACTTGATGAGAGCATAGGATTGTTTCTCAATAGGATCATACTTCAATTCAACATCCCTCAATGTTTTGCTGAAAAAGTAAATCGGGTGGTCAAGGCCTTCATCATCTTTTTGTAACAGAACTGCTGCCATTGTGTCATAGGAAGCAAAGGAGAAAATGTAGAAGCCCTTGGTGTAGTCTGGACTTATCAAAGTGGGAGCTTCCATGATAGCTTTCTTGATGGCTTCAAAAGAGTTTCTTGCTTGCTTTGTTCATTTGATTTCAGCTTCCTTCCTCAACATAGAGGCTATGTGTTTTACCAACTCAGAAAAATTTGGGATAAACCTCCTGACAAAATTTATCTTACCTAGGAATGACTGAATGCCCTTTTTTGACCTAGGTATGGACAACTTTTGGATTGATTTAACTCAAACAGGATCAATATTCACACCTTCTGCTGAAACTATGTGACCTAGGAGTTTTCCCTCCCTGAGAGAAAATTGAGACTTCTTTGGGTTCAGAGATATCCCAAACTGTCTACATTTTAAAAACACCCTCCTCAAGTGCTGTAAATGTTTTTTATGGCTATTGGAGTAAACAGTAAGGTCATCAAGGTATATGAGAACAAACTTGTCTTTCAATCCCACAAAATCTATGTCCATGGCTCTCTGAAAGGTGGCCCCAACATTCATTAGCCCAAATGGCATCTTGGCATACATGAAAGAACCCCAGGGAGTGGTAAATGAACTTTTCTCTTGATCATCAGGGTGTACAGAAACTTGATTGTAGCCAGAGAAACCATCTAGGAATGACATGACACTAGCTCCTGAGACTCGTTGCAACATATGCTCCATCTTGGGTAAGGGGTAGTTGTATTTCTTGGAGTATTTGTTTAGGTTTATGAAATCAATGCATAACCTGATCTCCCCATTTTTCTTCCTCACTATCACTAAGTTTGCAATCCATTTGGAATATCTCAGTGGGATTATGATTTTTGCATTAAGGAGCTTTTGGATTTCTTTCTCAATCAATGGCAGTAGGAGGGGACTGATAGGTCTTAGCTTTTGTTTGAAAGGGATGGTGTCCTTTTCCAGGGGAATCCTATTTTGGATGATAGCTGTGTCATGGGTTTTCAGATCATTTTATTCCCAAGCAAATACATCAGCAAACTCTTTCATAAGACTACAAAGTTTTGACTTCTGATAAGTAGTCAACTCAGAGGAAAAATTTATGAATTTTGGATGACTTTGGCTACCTAGGTTATGCTCATGGACAATAGGGTCTTTATCCCTTTTCACAGGTTTAAAGGGGACATCATTATGACAAAAAATCTCTTCAAGGGGTACTAGACTCTGAGGTATATAATTGCTAGGCGGCTAAACAATATTATGTTTGCCTATTTTATCTTCCGATTTGGGCCTTTGGCATTCTTCCATATTTAGGTTTTCTTGATCAATATGCATATCATAAAACTCATATACGACCTAGAGAAATTTACTGAGTTCATCATCATTTTCAAAAAATTTCCAAAATTTCACATTATCAGGAGGGATGGCCTGTACTTGACTTAGATCTCATAGCTCAGCAAGGGAATCAACTAGATGGTTCATAGCTCTAGTTACATAGGAGAGTTCAAAAAACATGAAAGAGTCCTTGAGTTTCCATACCTCATATCTATATTCCTTCCGCCTAACATTCTTTGCTTCAAAAGTATTGTTCACCTATTGTATGATGAGATCTGCATCTCCAAAGATCTTTAGGCACATGATTCCCATTTCCTTGGTAGCCTTCACTCCCAACAAAAATGCCTCATACTCTGCTATGTTTTTAGTAGTCTTGAAATCAAGCTTATAAGACAAATGGATAGTTTCCTTTGAAGGAGAAATCATGACTACACCCGCACCTGCTGAGGCTTGAGTACTGGCCCCATCAAAAAACATACTCCAGACAGAGGTAGTTACTTCCTCAGGTGGCTGATAGGTAGGATTTTTGAGCTGTATAGGTACTGGATTAGAATCATCTATTTGCAGAACGCATGGCCCAAAGTCTGTGTCTACTGCATAGATGGGATGATTTATAGAATTCTTGGCATTACTAATGATGTAGATAAACTGATTTTCCCTGTAGAGTCTCTTGGTATCTCCACCTAGTATTTTACTCTATGAACGAGACAAGAGGAGGCCAAACTTGGGTGGGATATCAGCAACTACTATATCTATCACTATACTTTTTGAAGGCAGCTGGGAGATGTTTATAACAAGGTATTTTATAAGGCTGAGGAATTTGACCTTCTTAGAATCAAAAGAGAAAAGATCATGCTAGGGTTTTGTAATGTTCAGGCCAATCTCATCCATCACTACTTTTGGCATTAGGTTGTGGGATGCTCCTAAGTCAAGCAAACAGTTGTGAAGGATCTTGTCATGGATGTTCAAAGATATGTAGAAAGGTGGGAAAGACTCATCCAACTCTTCAACCATAGGACCTAGGATTACTACGGGCTTATCATCTTGCAAGTTCACAAAGTCAACATCTATGGGTGTCCTTGGTTGAAGAGATTTTAGTATGGATGACTTGAAGGAATCAATCTTCATAATCTCTATCAAGGGAAAAGGGATTTTTAATTTTTGAAGTTCTTAGTCAAGATTGAAAGAATAGGATAATTTGTCAGAAGTTCTTACCTCTTATGGTGGATACTTGAGATGGGTTTGATCATGGACAGATGGCTGTAATGGATTTTGCTACTATTTTGGAGGGGCAACAATATTTTTTGTAGGAGCAACAATATTTCTAATAGGAGGATCATGCTTCTTTGTAGGGGCAGGACTCTTCTTCGCAGGAGCAACAATTCTGGATCTTAAATTATAACCTTCTTGATCATCTTCCTGATATAAGGATTCTTCAGTGATATGCTCATTCATGAGGGATTCCTCATAACCTGATTGTGTCAAGAAAGAGAGATCAGCTTCATCTTCCATGCAGTTGATATTGTCTTCTGCCTCCCCTTCTTCCTGAGCAAACTCTTGTTCTTATTCTAGCACAACATTTTGGAAAGGAGCTCTGATTCTTTGATCCTAAGTTGGATTCCTATCCCTTTGAAGGATATGAGATGGTGGATTATTTCTTTTGTAAGGGACAAAATTAGGGTTTTTGGGAGCAAAATCATTCGGCCCTTTACCTCTCATAGGTATTTGACCTCAGTCTTTGAGTCCAGACATTTTAGCTGTCAAAATGTCCAACATTTTGGCCATTTTCTCCATTTTATTTTCTGATGAAGAATCCCCTAGAGGATCCGAGGATTGCTTCTTCCTATCCAATTTTCCCTTAACCTTCTAAGATGCAATGATATTAGACTCAACCTCAAGAGCAACATCTTGCATGAGTGACAAAGAAGCAAATCTTCTTTCTCTGAGAAGAAGACAAAAATCAGAATCAAAAGCATTGGCATAAGTGATTTTGGCTGAAGTGCCAGTTGGCTTGATCTCAGCAGGGATCTTGCTGAAGATTTTGTTAAATATTTTTGTGAAATTAGAAACAGACTTACCATTCTCTCTCCTCAAATTGCTAAATTCAGTGATATAGTAAAGGTGGTCTCTCCTTTCTCCCCAATGCTTTAAAAAATGTCATCTAGGGCTTCAATGCCATCTACTGATCCAACAGGTAACTCTTTGAACCATTTCCTAGCTTGGCCATCTAGACTTTGCACAAAAACCCAAGTCCACACATCTTCTTGTTCAAAGTTTATATTCTCAGCATAACTCTAGAATGCCTCTAAATGCTCCTTAGCTATGAAATCTCCCTCCCCAGTAAACTTAGGCATGTATTTTAGATAATCTACAGGAGGCATAACAGAAAGGGGGTTAGGAAAATATAGAGGGGCATATCTGGCAACAAGGATCCTTTCCATCTTGGTTAGAGGGGCAGCCATATTGGATGTTGGTATGGAAAAGGTAGAAGGAGATGCTGCTTGTGTGGGTGGTAGTTGAGAAAGAATTGGTGGTAGATCTACCTCAGTGGAGTCGCCAGGGATTGGACCTACACAAGCAACAGTGCTTGAAGATACCTCACCCCTAAATTTTTTTGATTCACTTATAAATTCCTAAGAACTAGATGATTCAGTAGAAGAAGATTTAAAGGGAGTTCTATTTGATGTAACAAGAGAAACACCTCTGGAAGTACTTGATGTATCTCCCCTTGAATTTCTAGAAGTCCATCTTTGTAAATCCCTTCCTCTTCTTATAATATTTTCAGGATCTGAAAATGGTGTCACTGGTGGCCTTTGAGGATTTTCTCTGGTACTTGGTCTTCTCAAAGCCACCTTATTCGAATGGAGATGCCAGATAGATGATTACAACCAAAACAGTGTCCCAACTTTGTCTATCATGAAAGTAGGGCCTATGTCATCCCCCAGGGAAGCTGAGCTTCAATCTCTTCTCCTCGTCAACGGTGCCAATTTGTTAGCTCTCCAAGAAACTACTCTAGGTTGTAGCTCGAGAATGCCTCGTAACTTCAATATTTTTAATGTTTTTCTCAATGGATCAAGTCAGATGATTAATAAGACCTCACTCGCTCAAGACATGCATAATACTCAATCAAATAGACAAGGCTTCTAACTATCAATGCTCAGAGGGGTTGTAATAAAGGTGAATATATGAAGAACTCACTATGCTGGAAGATTCACACATAAAGCACTCACATGTAAATGGCTGATCATAACAAGGAAAAGATACTTGTAATTCGAATAACTCACATAGAGATAGGATGACAACTATATTGCATTAAGTAAATAGAATAAACATGAATGAAACATTCAAGCACAAGTACAGAATAGAAAGAAGATGAAAGCTGAACATATAATGGAAAAAGAGCTTGTATTAAGTGACAAAGCACATGACAATCTTGAATAAAATAAGTGTCTAAAAATCTCCAAATTTGAACCCTTGCTTCAACCTTAGTCAGAGGCTTTATAGCCTTTACAAAATTTATTTTAGATCCTGAAAAATTGGATCGAATTTACTAAAAATAGATAAACATAACTGTTTTGCAAAAATTAGGTCAAAAACCCTAACTTAAGTGCTAATATACCTAACTCCAACACTTTCTTACTCCTTGAACTTTGTAATAACTGTAGTGAACACCGAATTAGAACTCAGACTTGCTATCTGGCAGACAAGTCACACTTTGTCAGAGTAGGTAGGGTTTGTGACCTTACTTCACCTCGCTTGCACCTTCAAAATTGGAACAGACCTAAGATACTGGTGCCTTTAATTAATTTTCCACCTTATAATTCATCCACGAGGTATTTGGATCAACCAAAGTCGGTTCTGTGTGGAACTATGCCTTTCTGCATTGTTCTTTGCTTTCAATGGCTAAGAAAGAAAAATTATGGGTTTGTAAGCTGCTGAAATCTCTGTTTTCGGTGGCTAATGAACAACTGTGGCATTCTCTTAAGCCACCGAAAGCTTTGTCTTAAAATTTTTAATAAAAAACTGTTATCACACTCTACCCTCTTGTTTTAGAGGTTTTAGTGTTGTCCCTTTGATGTCTCTGCAGCCTACCTAGGGTTTGGATTGGTAGCAATATCACAGGCTACTTCTGGGCCAAAAAGGATTATTGCCACCTCTGCTAGGGTTTCCAGCTTCTGGTGAGATTGAGTATGAGGGCTATAATCCCTTGTTTGCAACCTGGACAACCTGATTTTCCTGCAGAGCCTTACTTTCTCTTTCCTTAACCTAAAATTACTCTCCTCCATCTTGGTATTCTTTCATTTTATCTCCTGCAGGGAGTCATACAATTTAGCATTTCTCCTGATTAACCTCTCATTGGTTCTTTTGACTTCTATGCCCAAGAATTCTAGCTCATACACCTATCTTAGCAGATGATTGATTTTGTGAGACCTAGGTTTACTGTAGGAAGCCTCTACCACTGGTTCACCCTGATCCTCCTTTGGTGTGGGTGATTGAAAATCCTCCTTCCCTACTTGAATGTTCTTCTCTACCTGCAAAATTGAAATTCAAACCCTGGGGAAGGAGATTACAATGCTGGATCCAGGGAGGGCTTGGATCAGTGAGGACGCTTGTAGGAAATGTGGAATGAATTGGGGAGAGGGTGCTGATTTTGAGGGGATTGACTAGAAATTGGGATTTGAGTAGAATGATAGTAAATTATAATGAGACTCATGAGCTAGCCAGTGCTATGATCATTCTAACTAGAAATCAATGCTTTGTGGTGGTTCGATTACATTCACGGGACATGTGGAGGGAAGCGAGGGTTTGGGTTCCTTATCAATCACTTCGGTTTTATAACGACCCTTTCTTTACCAACTCATGATTTATTTCAAGTCCAGTCTTTTCAGTGGTTAAGTGCTTGATAGTGGTGCTCTTCATGCTGATGGTGTCTGATTGTGACAGATGAGCTAACCATTTTCCCCTTTTGGAGCTTTTAGTGGTTAAGGTAGTCTTGGATCCAATTTTCAAGCTGCCGAAAACTGGGCTTTTTGGTGGCTAATGAATGTTGAGATGTTCTCCTAAGCCACAGGGAGCTGATTTTCAAAATTTTTATTAGAAAATAGAGTCAAAGAGCTTTCGGTGGTTAAGGTAGTCCTGGATCCAATTTTTAAGCTACCAAAAGCTGAACTTTTCAGTGGCTAATGAACAGTTGAGATGTTCGGCTAAGCCACCGAAAGCTAAACTTTGAATTTTATGAAGAAACAGTGTACAAGGCGTTTCCAACTTTATTAAACAAACAAAAATATTTCATGATGTGCCTTGAAATCTTCATCACTATGCAAAAATAAATTTTATGAGTCTAACCTATTGAAAACTAATTTATTTAGGATATAACATAACTTATATTGAATTCGGAACAAAGTTTACAGAGATTCTTTTCCAATGAAGACTGATTAACCAACTAACTAGATAGCTCAACTTTTGTTTGGAGATGACTTTATATAGTTTTTACATGGATGAGTAGGTTGACCCTTTCAGTGGTCGATTGCTCCAAAAATAGTAAACCTTAACTGCTAACAAAAAACCATGTGACGATTGGTGACAACGTACAACCACCTTCCTAGGGATAATTTTAAGGAACCATACTTATTTAAAATTGTATAAATGTTGGAGAATCTTACCAATTCTTAAAATTGCAACTATAAAATGTTTGGTGAAATTTTTATAAAAATATTTCAATTTCCAAGGATTTTATTTCATTTATATAATAATTTAACGATTTTTAGGGTGAAAACATTTTACCCCATCAAAATTGGGCGAAATAGGGCTTTAAAAAATGCAAAATGGTGAATATTTTTTTGGAGAAAAACATCTAAAAATAGCCCATGGGCTAAATTTCACCTATAAAATCATCCCTGCACCTTCCTGATCCTTTGCGTGTCGGTTCTCCTTGCGCGGGATACAGGCGTATGGGTCTTTGTTGATGTGGGCATGAAGCGTGGTGTCAAACGGAGAGGGAAGAATCCCGATCCTTCTAGAGAAAATACTATCATAGAAGCAGGACGAGTGGACAACAAAACAACAAAAAAATGTTATGTTCTTTAAACATTTGAGAATATTCCAACTAACAGTGCGTGGATTGATCGGAGGGCTGTATGGCGAGCTAGATGTGATCTGTGCGTGTTTAGTGTAGATGCATGTCCACATGGTGGCTCATCTGCAAACCATAATCTACAAAGCAAGTCTATGTATTAAACACATTTTACAAATATCACATAATTACTAATAAAATCATGAAATAACAAAATTAAACCAAGACTTGCATAAAACTCAATACGTTCATACGTGGGGTTGAATGATAAGCTGAATGACAAAAAGTATACCAAAAGGTAACAAAAGTGATGCCAAAAGATTAAATTAAAAACCAAGAATAGTGACAAAATTGGGATCAACAGCCCCTTCGGACCCCTCGGAGGGACGATGTCCTCCCGCACCCCATGCTAGGACGAGTGTAGAGTAAAACTGTAGAACAAACATGTATGGACATTAACATCTATGAATCTGGAAGATGAGGCTGCACAACTAACATTTAGTAAATAATTTTGGTTTACTTTTTATAAATAAATTTGATTTATTTTTATTGAAAGTTTGGTATTATTCATAGAAGTGAACTAAACTTTAGACAATTTGCACTTTTTCCACGGGTTTTGGGTAGAATTCAACGATGGGGAAATTGCGAAAATTGTTATTTGGGTTACTGGAATTGCAATTTTTACTATAGTAATGGATTCACTGACCTTGATAACCCATAGGCACATTGATTATGCAATTTTAGCAACATATAACTACAATTTCAACAATTTCGGCCATATTTTAGCCAAAAAAAACCCAGAGTTTGGATGCAAATCATCTAAAGTTTAGCTTACTCTTTACTTTTAGATACCTTGATTTTCTATTATTTTATTTAAAAGAAATAGTATCTAAATTTACAACTTTCAAATTGAAATCACTTATCACAATACTGTGCCAAAGGCACTTATGAGATGCATCTTGCCTTAATTATAAACCACAAACACAAACAAAAGTACACAGTTCATTGTTTGTGATTTATGCAGGTAGTGATTTGATGTTAAAATGTGTGTTTCTTAAAAGAGTATAATCTATCCTCAACCATATATATGTGTAAATATGAAAAACACACTTTCAGAGTACCCCTTCAAGATTGTTCTTATGTTGGAGAAAGAAATGCACCTATGGGAAACACAAGCCTACTATTTTCAAACAAGATTAGTAATATAAAAGAATTAGTAGAAAACCAATGAAAACAAGGGTTAATGGCACAACAAGCTTCATGGGTGTGGAGGAAATAAAATGTCTCTGATTGTTCATCCAATGAAGAAAACACATAAATGGGAAATGCCACCTTCCGGGAGTGATGCAGATGACCTCCCAACTCTTTTGATGGGGTTCATGATATCATTTTTAACTGTCATTTTGGAATGACTTAAGCAACATTTCCCTTATGCAATTGGAAATGGAGAGCAAATTTCGACAAGAAAACCACTCATAAAGCTTAGTATGAGCGATTGAAGCAACTCGACTTGAAATTTTAGTAAAATAACAATTACATAAACTTGCATGAATATGTCATATTTTCTACATCTTTAAATAATTTCATTAAGATGTTAACGTGTTATGAACGACGCTTCAAGTAAACCATAACATCATCCAAATAAACTACAACATTTTGGTTTTTTAATTCTCAAAAACTAATATCAATTTCTCATTGGAAGATGACCCAACATTGACTAATCCAAAAGCCATTCTTCTATAAGTAAAGGTTCCCCATTAGGTTCTAAACGTAGTTTTAAGCCTATCATTTTCTACCACAAGAACCTAATTATATCCTATAAAATCATATATTAAAGAAAAATTTTCCAAATCTAAAACAATTTACAGAATTTGGTCCATAAGAGGGAATTATAGGTAATTATCCTTTTATGAAGCTCTATTCAAATTACAGAAATCAGCACATAATCAAATATCACCATTTCTCTTTGTAATGAAGACTAGATTATCAACCCATGTAGAATGATGCACTTAAAGATAATCTTGGCATCTAACATTTTTTTGAGTTTTTTTTTATATTTGTGGTTCCAATGAAAAATGCATTTCCTAAGTTTTTGTTGAAATGGCTTGACATCTTTTTTAATAGGAATAACATGTAGAATTATAAATGTACCATAAGCTCTTAGATTGTTGTATGTCCATGCAAAGACAACTTGAAATTTACAAAATAATTTAACATAATTGACCTTCTCGACAAGAGAAATTCTTAATCCTAGATTCACATGTTTTGGATTGACGATTGTCCTGAGATTTATCATTTCATGTCATAAAGTCAAGTTGCAATATTTTCACATTTGAAGGCAATCTGATCTGATCTTGTAGATCAAGCAATTTATCAAGAGTTAAGACTCCTTTTGGAATATTGTTAAATATAAAGTGATCTAAATTTAGTTCACACTATTCCATTTCATTTTAATGTTCTTCATTGTCTATGGTTGTCTCTTCACTTTTCCATTTCATTTTAATCTTCATCGTCTATGGTTGCGTCTTCACTTTTCCATTTCATTTTAATGTTCTACATCGTCTATGGTTGTGTCTTTAAATGTTTTCTTATGTGTTAGATAATTGATTATTAGAATATCATCATCAAAAAATTTCTAATTTGTGATTTTATTAGGACGGGTTGGTCTGTGGATTAAATCAATAGAGATTCTATTTGACTCAAAATACTCTAGAGGAATCAATATAGAAGCAACACAAGCAAAAGAATCAACTATGTTATTCTTTGCTTAAGGAAGGACTAAATTGTTTAAAGCATCAATTTTTTCTATCAACCTCCAGATTTCTCTTTGATAATTTTTAAGATGTGAAGAATTACATAAAATCAATTTTCTAATTTGTCTAATAATAATTTCCGAGTCTCCAAATGCTTTCACAATTTTTACTTTTAAATCTATTTCCCATTTTAGACCCAATACAAGAGCTGCACACTCAGTGGTACTATTTGTACATTCGAATTCTAATCTACAAGCAATGTAATTGCATTTCCCTAAAGGAATTATTATTAAAAAAACATATCCAAACGCCATCTAGAGATTTAGAATTGTCAAAATATAAAGTCCATAAGTCTGGTTCCTCACCTAAATGTTATGTACTATATTTACATTTGAATAATGATTTGATTCATGTTTAGATATCATTGTTTGAATGATATTAGATTCTTGATCATGTAGGACCCAAAAATATGGACCAATCATGATGCAGAGGCTGGGAGCTACAACAAACAACCAGTTGCAGAGCCCCACTATGCTTCTCAAAATACATAGCAGAAAACCATCATGTTATTATCAAATGCAATGAAAAATAACAGAGAGATTTAATTCCTAGATACCACTAAAAAACACCTATATTTTTATTGATTCAAGGTAAAATCATAGAGTTACATTACATCAATTACTGGCATCAGTAATAGCATTCACCAAATGGATTGTGTGGTTATAACAATTGTGAAATCGTGAGAAGGATCAAATCACTAAGTTAATGTGCTGATACTCTAGTTCAAATTTTCCTTCACATTATTCGTTGGTTGGAGTTTCTTCCCCAACACATCCTTCACAACTTCTCCTATTGCAATTTAACCAGAATTCTCTTATGTGATCAAACCATTTTGTAAACATCGTCCTTACGTCTTGGTCTCTTTTCTGGTCTAAATCCTGCATGAACCCTTTGCAAACACTCCTTTCTTCCTTTTAACACCATCTCTATCAGTTCTCTTTCTCCCTTTTCTATGGAGAAGAACAATAGCGACAGTCCAAATACTTGGTCGTTTCAATTTCGTTTCCCCTCCTCTGTAGTTGATTACCACTTGGCGTGAAATATTTATGTGACATGTTCTTGGCATGCACAGGATTAGAAGCCCGTGGTTGTAGCATGAATTAGTATCACAATAGTACCAACAAAGTTACAACATGGAGTTACATCATAAAATTACAACAATCTACTTGATATGCATTGAGTACTAGCAAAGGACTTTGAACAATGAGTAACAACAAGGTTTTAGTGATATGCATGAACAACCATAGAGTTGCAACCACTTTATTTATCCTACACTCTACTTGCTAAAAAATGAAATGCCTTTGGTTGATGTGGATTTCTTGAGGCCAAGGATGCTCTTGCATCAGACACCCTTGGTAAGAAAACTTTGAGCATATTTCTCAAGGAATTCTGTAAAGCTCTCTTCCAATATTATTCTTCCTCTTTTTCGATAAGTTTTTTTCAAACCCCATAGGATTTGCATTTTGCAAAAACTAATGTTCAATAAGGCTTATGTCCTTAGAAAATCCACTCCCAAAAGAACACATTGCTTGCAAAAATACATGAAAAATAGGGCATACTTCCTCCCAAACCTCCCACTATAATAAGATCATCAATGCATGTTGTTTGTTACAGAGAAAAACTTCCTATGGCTTGGGGGTACCACAACAAACAACTTGACACTAGAAATAAATATTTCCAAATATACAAGAGAAACCAAACATCTAACACTAAGGGATATCGAATCGTACCTTGTTTTGGACAGTTGTAGTAGATCCCCATTGAGATTTTCCAATTCATGCTTGCGTTAGCGATTCACTCTCAACAAAAGCAAACAAGAAAATAATGCTCTATAATAATGTGTTAGACCTACTCTAGCATATATATTCAACAATATCTAAGCAATTAAATAAATCCATGGATACAATATTCATATTCGAATGCACATTAATTGGATAGGAAAAGATATTTCTATTAATAAAATTAGAGATTACAAGAGTGACAACCTCTGTCGGCACGTCTACGAATTGAAGAAACCAAGTCCTCCACCTGGGCCTCCACCACCTCAATCTGCCATATCTCAATAGCAAACTCACAAAGTAAAGGCAAGCTTGGGAAGAACACAAAGTGCTCCAAAGGGACAAAGGGATGCAGAATCAAGTATAAGCAAACTGAGGCAACAATGGACTATAGTTTCTTTTATCTTCAATTCCTCCCCTTGAATATATCCAAGGGGTTTCTTATATAGCACTCCAAAAGGGTAATGGAGGGTCAAATCTGAGCGATCTCCAGGAATATGGAGGGCCAAGAGTCAGGATATTCAGAATCATATGAGGAAAACTCCAAAAATGTTTGGACTTATGCACACATCTCGATGTACACGGGTTTGAGGTTAAAATTCACGTGTACATGCGAGTATGGGTTTAAAAGTCACCATTAGAGGAAATTGCAGTTTAAAATGGTCCTTCCAAAAATAATACAGATTCCATGTCATCATGTATTAGTGAATCAAAATGCTTTAAAATTCAAAAAGGGAGCACCTCTTAAACAATTTTTAAATATAAATTTGGGGATAGGTATCATAAAAAAAACTACTTTTTTTGTTCATATTTTTGACATATCTCCTTGTGTTTTTACTCAAATTTTGATCAAGAGAGCTCTTTGGATGTAAAATTTAACTCGGCATACTTTTTCAGGTATATCTTGTTTTTTGGGTATGGGGGCCCATCAAAAGTATGTCGAGTGGGTACTCGTTGGATGCGGAATTTAATTCCACATCCAATGAGCTCTCCCGATCGAAATTTCAGTAAAAACACAGCGAGATAAGTCGAAAACATGAACAAAAAAAATGTTTTTTCTTTTCTTCCTCCAAAATTAATAAATATTATTATATTATTTTAACTATTATTTTATTAATTTTCCTTAGGAGGCCCATTTTGAGTTGAAATTTCCTCTAATGGTACAATAATAAACATGTGTTTTTTAGGGATGAACTTGGAACATCAAAGGATAATATAAGTCCATGGGGTATAAAGAGTCTGTAGAGGGATAGGGAAGGCCATAAATATGTGATAAACCATGTGTGGTAAAATCAACTATAATAGATGCCCCCTAATGTGTGAGGTCAGAGGGGTAACATGATGGCTGAAATACATTATAAAATCCATCCTAGAAGTGGAGTAGTGAAGACCGAGGTGGAATAACCAGCCACTCATCAGTATAATACAATATTCAATCTCTGCATGTGACTGCAAATACATAGAGTAGTACCGAATACATAAGAGTACAATGGCCATGAATAGGCATGCTATACAAAATGTGTCATGTGTGGTCATCGCCATGTACAATATACAATAAATCAGAATCTCCAAAGTGGATGAAGATATATAATAGATCAAGATCTCCATAATAGATGAAGATATACAATTGATCAAGATCTCCATAGTACCTGAAGATATATAACATACACTGGAATCAAATCATGAGAGATGATATCTCATAAACACTGGCACAATCAAGGAGGTAGCATACATGGAATGCCACCAAGCTGGAAGGCCTTCTACATGAACCGCTACGATTACATGTCCAACTATGTGAATAGATGTGTTGAGATCGAACATAGTAGTCCATCTAATTACCGGTCATTGATGTATACCATTAATAGATGCGAGATAACCCACTGATAATGAAAATGAGAATCAAGGTACAGATTGCAATATAACATGTGTGAATAGATGTGTTGAGGTCCAACACTTGGAATAATCCATCGATCAAGGGACATTGATGTATTCCCAAAACTATCGATGGTGATAGTACCTACCACTGATGACTGTAAGTCTCAAGGCACTCAAAGGACTCTAGAATTATATTCCAGAATAAATAATTTGAAGTCAACGGAATGGAATATGCTAGAAGGAGGGCATTAAGGCACCCCCCATCAACCAAAACGAGGTACTCAACAACAATGTATAATGTGGAAGAACTCAACGAATAACATGTGCATGAACTAGTAACAGTATCGGGAATGGCCAACATGCAAAGTCAAGATAACTGAGGAATGGCCGACTTAGGCTTCAACTTCCTTCAAACAAGAGAATAAGGCGAATGGTGATCGAAGGTAGGAAACATGGACTCGATATGCAAACTGGGACATCTTTGTGACATAGGAGGCATCAACAGAGGCTCCATAGAGACTAGAAGCTTAACCAATTGGTGGAGATAAACTTAGAGTAACGAGTAGAAATCCTAAATTCAAACTAATAGCCAAAACAATAGATGTGATATATAGTGCTTTGTTCAAAGGCGACACGACTCGACTGCTTCCAAAGATAACATCTTTTCTTATCTGGATTTTTGGTTTTTTTATTTTTTGGACTTTTTCAGATATTTTGAAAAGCTTGGAAAAGAATAAAAGTGCTTTATAGTACAAATCTAGGAGGAAACGAGTGTCAAGGAACATTCAAACTAGTTTCAAGTAGAGGAACATGCCTATGATCAATGCAAGGATATATGTGTAGGATAACGAAACTTGGGGGGTCTCCTCCTGGTAAAAGGGATAATCAAGCTGCAAAATATATGTAAAAAAGATCTGCTTGGCTAGACATGAGACAAGCTCGGGCTATATGGATGATAAATCAAAGTTAGGGAGTTGACATAAAGCTCAAGACGGAAAGAAAAAGTCATGAAAATGAAATTACAACTTGATATATACAAGGGAGTCTCGAGGGAAATGGCCAAAATAAAGTTCAAGAGGAGTATGAAGCTCTTGCTCAAGGACATGGAGAAATGTCAGCATGGGCACCAAATGCAATATGGGATCTAACTAGGGTACCCATGTATAGGAAAGCTATACCATTCACATAATGCCACTTCTAACAACAACATGAAGGTTTTGTGACATCATGGAATGGGTTCATACCTAAGGTTAATATGAAACGGTCATAAGGTCATGCAAAATGCAAGCGGATGTGAAATCCACACCTATATGCCAGTTTAGACATGACGCATGTAATAGGCACAAATGGGTCGAAGTCTCAGTCAAACCGCACTCCTACAACATCATATTAGTCCAAACAGTCCAAAATGGTTAGAAATGGTAAAAAACTATAGGAAGTGGTTAAAAATTTCAAAATGTTTTCTATAAAATAGAGAAAAAAGTAAAAATTTTCATACCATTTGAAAATTCACCCACCATAGTGCTTTTGTATCCAGAACTTCAAGAGCTGATTCCGGGAGCATCGTCCAATGAAATCACTCCACGTTTGGTCCAGGTAATTACCCATGCCATCCTATTTCACTTTCATGTAAACTTTTTTAATTGTAGTGGTTGATTTTTTTGTTTAAGCCATCCCAAATTGTGTGTTTCAGCCCACGCGAAAATCAAGTCTTTTTCCATGTATAGGGCTGGGTATACACGGAAAAGACCATGATACCCACATACATAACGGGATGTTTTGCAAACAGTCACGTACAGGGCTGCAAATAAGATTTTCAAGGGAAAATACTCATGAAATTTAAAAATGTTTGTGCAGGATGGTGCTAGAATGGAGAGAGAGAGAACATGAAGATGTTGAAGAGGCTGTGTAGGCTAACCTCATGGCTCAACAAGCACCGAGGGTTTGTGGGTTATAAAAAATTTGGTGCCTTGGAAGCTTAAGAGCCAAGCCAAGGCTACTCTAGCTGCTATTTAATTACTTGGATCCAGACTTTGAGACCTTTCAGTTGGATGGCATGTCACTCATCCTGGAGGTTGAGGACATATATTTTATCATAGGTTTGTCCCATCAAGGGGAGGTGGTGAGCCTCCAATCCTGTGGTCCAAGAGGTGGGTTGACTATAGAGGAGTACATAGCTATGTATTTACTTCCTGATATAGAGAAGGTTGAGAGTCAAATCCTGACAAACGCAGTTTAGAACTTAGGGCTGAAAACCATACTATTGGCATTGGGCAGGATAGCAGGTTCAACATCACTCCACCAGGCCTCAAAGCCAATGATTTTTTATGCCGTAGAGTGCACGTGACCTACGATATATGATTCTATTACCTCGCAACAACTCAATGACTGCAAGGTGGGTAGGGTATAGAACTTTGGGTCCGGCAGCATACTGAGTGCATTATTTTTCGAGTGAGTGTCGGGGCTAAGCCTTAGAGTTGGCATTGCTCCACATGGAGTTAGGGATTTGGCTCAGCTAAACTGGGCATATGTCATGCAGAGAATGGGAGGGGGAAGGGTGGCTAACCCCTATTCAACATACTTCTTCCTTTGGTGGCAGAGACAGATCATTACCATAGATGACTATCCCTATGTAGGGATTGACTTTTGCAGAGATCCAGATATGTCCCTACCACCAAGATCAACATATGGAGACATAGGTAATGATCCCCAACTCACTTTTGTTTTTTGAATTATTAATGTTTTTTTTATTTTTTTATATAAGAAACCAAAAGACATGTTTTTGGTGTGACGACACATAATGATACTCTGTCATGTACATGCATATGTGGGATCATGATGACCAGAAGGATTTCCTTGTCATCGACGGAGGGGAAGAGGTGATGAGATCATGGGTGTAGATATAGAGTGAATGATCCAGAGAATCCACAAGAACTTTGTTTGGTTCACACACAGGGTTCCCATGGCGCAAATTGAGGACTTTCTTGAGACCCTGTCCCTCTGCAGACTCTTTGGACCCCATGGACCATTTTTGTACCTTTTATGTTTCCAAGATCATCCCTAAAAACATGCATTATTTTCCATATGCGACTTTTAAACCTATTCTCATGTATATACGTGGATATGACCCTCAAACCCGCATACATCGGGATGTGTGCAAAAGGCCAGATAGTTTTGGAGTTTTCCTTGATGTGGATCTGAGTCACTTGTCTCTTGGCCTTCCATATGCCTTGAGATCGCTCGTATTTGACCCTCCATTACCCCATTGAAACACTATATAAGGAACCCTTTGGATACATTGAAGGGAGAGGAATTGAAGAGCAAGAAAACTATAGTCCATTGTTGCTGGAGCTTATACTTGAGTCTACATCCCTTTGTCCCTTGGAGAAATTTTTGTTCTTCCCAAGCTTACCTTTGCTTATGAGCTTGCTATCGAGAGATGGAGGATTGAAGTGGTGGAGGCCCAGGTGGAGGACTCAGTTTCTCTAGTTCGCAGACGTGCCGACAGAGGTTGTCACTATTGTAATCTATGATTTATATTAATAGAAATATCTTTTTCTATCCAATAATGTGTATTGAAATGAATATTGAATCCATGGATGCTTTTAAATGCTTATATGTTATTGATTATATATGATAGAGTAGGTCTAACACCATTATATAGCATGCTTGTCTTGTTTGCTCATTGTTGAGAGAGCAAATTGCTAATACAAGTGAGATTGGAAAAGCTCAACGGTTATCTACATCAACCATCCGGAATAAGGTATGTTTTGAGATCATTTAGTGTTAGATGTTTTGTTTCTCTTGCATATGGGAAGGGATTGATTTATGCGATTACTATGTCTATTGTGGTACCCCAAGCCATAGGAAGTTTTCTCTGTAACACCAGATAAATGACCACCACACAGCCCTCCGTGGAAATCATTAAGCATGACCTCAACCTACTCATGAGTTAAGAAATTTTGTAAAATGGAATCAACCCCATGGTGGTACAAAGTATGATCCACTATGAGGTATTTATTCTATACATGACATAGTCGTCGACACTCATCTAGCGAGAGGTGAGTAGGAACCTTCAATGTTTGCAAATAAACAATAATATCCCCGTACCAAGGGTCCATGGTTAAGATTAGAAAGATCTGCTCATCAACAAGAGAATCCTCATGAACTCCCCCTTCCTCCAAATTTGGAAAATACGATATGAGTTCAAGAAAAATTAATGATTTCTTCGACTTTACTGAAAAAAAGCGAGATCAAAATCCTGCAATATCACAATCCATTTATTATACTTTCCCCTAATCATCCTTCTAGTGAGGATGAATTGAAATGGATTAATGTGACCTACAACCAAAGTTTGGCGAAGGAGGATATAATGCCTCAAAGTTTGGCTAAGGATAGCTTCTCAACATGGGCATAATGAATTTTTGCATCAATAAGGTTTCAGCTTAGATAGTATATGACATGCTCATGGAGCTCCTCATCCTTTTGAACCAATACCATACCAATTGTCTCTTGAGACGCGACCACATAAATTAAAAAGTCATGTCTGTAGTCTGGTAGACTAAGCACGGGGGATGATGCCAAGGCTTTCTTAAGAGAATCAAAAGACTCCTGGGCTCTCTCATCCCAGTAAAAAGGTGTGTCTTTCTTCAACAAATGCATGAAGCCTTTAGTTAAATTGGAAAAATTGACTATGAACCTTCGCAAGAATTTTTCCATTCCTTGTAAACATTGAAGATGTCGAATGTTATGCGGGGCAGGGAGAATTTTAGGGGAGAATTTTAGCCTAGTGGGATATTTTTCATGTTTTTCTCCCAAAAAAGATTCACCATTTTGCATTTTTTGAATCCTTGTTTCACCCAATTTTGATGGGGTCAATTTTTTTTCACCCTAAAAATCGCCAAATTATTATATAAACGATATAAAATACTTGGAAATTAAAATATTTTTTGAAAAATATCGCCAATCATTTTATAGTTGGAGTTTTAAGAATTGGCAATATTCTCCAACTTTTATACACTTTTAAATAAGTATGGTTCCTTAAAATCAAATTGAAAGCCACTCCGTCAAGGGAACGGGATAGATAAAAACAATTTTGAGCAGTTTCTCTATCTCTACTTTAATAGCGGGCGCTTTCCTAGGATTCACGACACACAAATGTTGTCAAACTAGTTTTGCATCCGCATAGGTTTTGATTTCATGTTCGACAATGCGAGGGTCTATTCCTGACATCTCCTCGTATGACCAAGCAAAAACATCATGAAATTCCTTGAAAATCTCAGTGTACTCTTTAGTATCATCAGGGGAACAATCTGCCCCAATGTAAACGTTCTCAATCTTACTAGGAGCATGAGAAATATTGATAGGTATCGTTGGTGACAATTTATCCATGTTCCATTCAACAATTTGACTAGGATAGCTTAATGGGACCATGGGGCTACCAAATTTCTTGCTAAAGTCATCACACTCTAAACGATCAAGCTTAGGAAGGAAATACAATCTATGGTGCAACTCTCTCTAAGGTTGTTCTCTCCAAGACATAGCCTCAAGAATAGCTTCATTTGACGGAAAAAAATCATCAAGGAAGTATTGAGAGTGAGATTACTCTACTGCCCAAGAAGGAAGCACATACAGGTCCTCCTCCTCCACCCATGAAGAGGAAGGACTATGCTCTACAACATGATCAAGATTATCTTGATACACCACCAATGTTGTAGGAAACATCACGTCTATCTCAAAAGGTATAGAATTATCACTCGAAGTACTCAGTGAAGGAAGAATCCAAGGATCCTCCATATGAGAGGTGCGAAAAGATACCGAATTCAATGAGGTCGAAGCCTTACCAAGACTAGACCCAATCATAAGAATGGGTGCATGACAACTAAAGGTTCCCATGAGAGAAGGATACATACCCACACCCACATTGTCAGTTGTTGGATGAGAATGATCGGTAATCAGGATAGAAGCTCCCGATGATGCTTTTACACATGGATTCTGGAAAGATTTTTTATCAATAGGTAACAATATTCCCATCCAAAGGAAAAAAAACCACTCGAAATAGGGAAGAGGCTACAACTTGCATATTGTACATCCAGTTCCTACCCAGTAAAAGATTACAGTTAAGGGGTGCATCAACTAGCTCAACCTCGATCACAACAGTCTTCCCTCCCAATTGGACCTCTAAGGAAGGAAGTATACCATGCGGCTGAAATGATTTTCCATTAAAAGAAGTCAACCTGTTCACATATTTAGACAGTGTGGGAGATACTAAGCCCTTCCAGTATGCCAAAGACATCATGAAAGTGACAACACCTTCATCAATCACAGTGCGTTTGATGGTGTGGTTTAGATATTTTACGTGAATCATAAGAGACACATAGTAAGGCAAGCAAGGATGGATTCCATGAGTTTCAAATTTGATCACGGAAGAAGAGCTATCATCACCCACCCCAACAACCAACAACAAGGCTTTCCTCTGCGAAGGACAAGTTTTAAGCACTTCTAATGCAGACATCACACAAGGAGTCTGGCCCAAATCCTCAACAATTGAATAGTTCTGGGCGGCTCAGGAATTAGGATTGTGCCCCAAGCGCTTCAAGAGTCCTTTAGGAATGTGAGGCAAAACTTCAGGCTTATCCGTAGGATTTTCAATTCACAAAGGGCTCTCAGGTGGAGCAAGTTCTTTCCCAAGGTCTGGTTCTGATGTACCATAGTATTTTGCATGTGTCACAACACTCGTAGCTTTTACCATGTTGATGCAACCATGAACACTAGCAGCATTCGGTGGTTTTGAGTTCCACTAGACGTGCTACTAGGATCCACAGTCCTTGAGTTCATATTTTTATTATTCAGTAAAGGGTTTGTGAACACAGTTGGGCCCTCTGCTATGAAATTCGAGGCTTCTTGCATTTGAGGACACAAGTGAGTGAGGTAATTATTCCTGCATTGGCTTAGAGTTTTTACCTTTTGCTTAGGATTCTTGCCCCCCCAACATTATTTGTGTTCTTTTCATTAGTATCATTATCATTTCTATTCCCACCCTTTTTATTATTTTTTCCTTTCTTTTTATTCCTTTCAAGTTGCTAGTTACCTTTCGGGCTCGACAATTGCACTGAAAGTACATTCGCCGACTGGGTAGGAAGAGACGAAGTCATAGCTTGTCCTGATGCAAACTAGTTAAGATAGAAATGACTCACTTGTTTCATAACCAAATATGCAGGTTTGGTACTTATGGGGCCAACAATACCATCGACATGTGGCCCAGGTTTAAACTTGGGGTCGAAATTGGAATGTGGAGCATTTGGTATGATCTGATAACGGAGCCCAGACTGAGCATAAATGAAGTCCAACTGCTGGGCCCTAAAAATAGCTTGGTCCTCATTTTGTACTCCCTATGTGGAAACATCCTCCATGATATAGGGTAACAACGACTTGAGGAACCAATCTAGAAGAAACATTGGTGGTATAAATGATTTAATCATCCTCTTCCATCCACGCCACTCTTGAATGTGATCCCAAATGTGGGTGGCTTTGTCTTGCCGAAATGTCGACAAGATTTCAGTACCGGTGTTGTAATGCATGGGTAGCTGGAAGTGATTAATAAAAATTCATAGCAAGGTCATTGAATGAATAATATGTCCCCCTAGGTAACTCTAAACACCATTTCATGGCAGGACCCGTGAGGGTGTGTTGAAATAGTCTCAAATGAATAGAATCATTGTTCAAGGTGTTCGAAGAACACTAAAGATGGAAGGTCATGATGTGCTCACTATGATCTTCACCAGACTTACCTTTGAATTTTGGAATGTCTAAAGGAAGTTTAGTAGGAATCAACGGCCATGCCAGGTTATGAGATACAGGATCATTTGTTAATCTAGACAAATTGGGTAGATTTGAAGTCACAAGGAAAGGTATCCTAGGTTGAGCCAGTTCGTTCCATGCTCCCTAATAGGAATGGACTCAAGATATATTGGAAATTCTAAAGGGGAGAATGGTTTGGGTAGAAACGAATAAAGAATCTCCCGCAGACCTATCCATCAAAGATCATCAGACATTGAAGCAATAATATTAGTTAATTGAATTCGCCAGTAATATCGCAGAGGAGTTTAAGAAGACGGTAAAAAAGACAAAGATTGTTTGTGCTGAAATTTGCAGGAGAGTACTCCTAACCTATAACCGATGCCAGAATTCTGCTGTGAAAAGATTGGAGGTGCTACCTTTGAATTTTGGAATGTTTGAAGGAAGTTTAGTAGCAATCGACGGCCATGCCAGGTTATGAGATACAGGATCATTTGTTAATCTAGACAAATTGGGTAGATTTGAAGTCACAAGTAAAGGTATCCTAGGTTGAGCCGGTTCATTCCATGCTCCCTAATAGGAATGGTTCACATAAGGTTGATTTCTATATACACCATGGCCTTGGCCAGTGGGATAGTAACCTCCTCCCATTTGAACCATATAGGGTTGCATGTAAGGATTATAATTTGTAGTACCTTGAGGCTGGGGTGCTATAAAGCCATAATTAGGTGACTGATGCGTAGTTTTATACTAGGACCCATAAGGTGTGTAGGTTTTCCTGTAAGATGGTTCCTAATAAGGTCCATAAGAGGTTCCATAAACTGAACCATGAAATGGTCCATGGGATGGTCCATAAGATGGTCCATGGGACGGTTCATAGGATGGTCCATGGGAAGGTATATGTCCTGCTGACACATAAGGAGGCACATGGCCCTGTGACACTACAGTGTGAGCATAAGTAGAATGGACATGGCTAGTAGTAGAACTCCGACCAAAAGGTCCTAGATTTAGGAAGAGGATGCGTTGTTAAAAAGGAATTTGAAGGGTCTCGTGTTGAAGACGATGGAATATGTGAAGGAATATAACTTGTGCCCCCAATATTCACATGCCTAGGATCTGGTCTCCGAATGGGAACATTAGTGCTAGGCGTGGGATGTGTGTGTGAAGGAACCTCCATTGCAGGGATGGAAGGTGTAATGTGACTAGTGCTACCAAACCTCTCAGTCTGGAAAGGAATGGAAGTTCCCCCAGGCGCAACACCAGGGTCAACACCCGATTTGACATGGGGTGCCAGTGTTATCAGGAATTATGCAATCAGTACGGATGCTATTTGTTCCTCTACCCTGCAACATACAAGTGTAGAACAAAAACTCACAGCAGCATATCCTTTCCTTAAGAAATTAATTAATAACATGAAATAACATTATACCTCAGATCTGAATCTCTTGTCCTTACTCCAAAAAGTCTTCACAATGTTTGATACCTATAAAATAGATCAAGAAAAATAAATAAGAAGTGAGAGCATCATGATAAAGACTAATTACTCATATCAGTGATCAAGGAATCCGATAATATTCAATTGAAATCAACAACACATCAAATATAGGAAAGGGGAACACTTTTGTATTAAATATGAAAGAGATATAAGTACAACCAAAAATCCTTGATGTCGATGGCTTCGATATCTACAAGAACATCTACAATCCTCTATAACTATGAAGATCTCTCCACACACAAGATAGCTCTACTTTTTCTCTAACTCATACTTCAATCCAGTAGCATAAGTGTACTTTTCTTGGCCTCCCTCACTCACATCATGAAGGCTTCATTTATAGGCCCAAAACCATGAGATTGACTTGGGGAATGGATACAATGTGATCCCTATAGGTGAGGGATGTGAATGCCACCTCTCCCAAGCATGTAGGAACTGACTCCATGGAGGCTTTTGCGTGGAAGCTTCCAGAACCTTCTTTTTTTCCTATTTTTTGACCATCGGCACTCCTGGTAGAAAGGACATGTGCGACGACCCAGGGTTTTGTCAAAGGAAGAGGGCATCGACGCTCTTTACTCCACGGCGAGAAGCACCGTCGACGTTTTGTGTAAAAGGAAGAAAGGCGTCGACCCTGTTTCCACCTTTCACACACCTGGGTCACGTGGCAGAAATCTTCAAGCCACTCGGTGTGTCCTTGGGGGCAAGTCTCGAGTCAAGGCTGTCACCTTGTTCTTGACTCCTCCGTTTAGGCTCAACTCCTAATGGAGCCAAGGGAGGTAGACCCTATTAAGTTAATAAGGATGATTTCTTAGTGTGATGATGTTAAACTGAATCAGTTACTTAGGAGTTTGAATATTTTAACTATAGACAATTAAAGATGACGAGATACAAAAATAAACACACGAAAGCACAAAGCTGATACACAATGTATATATGAAGAAAAAATGACCAGTGCCTTAAAATGGAGTTAAATAAATAAGATCGATGTGCTTGCATGTGCTTGGAGTGAATGTTTTGTGATTGCATCTTGGTATGTTTTAAGTTAAATGTGAAGTATGAGTTGATTAAATTAGGCAAAGGGGGACTCCAGATATACCCGAGAGTACTTGGAGTATGTCCAAAACTAAACGTTTACGGCTACCCGCAAGGAATATGTGGGCTGAAATGGAGTATCTAGGGCTATTGTTCATAACACACCCATTAGGGTGTGACAGAGATCGGTACCCCGAGGTCACTTTTTAGTAAGTTCCCGCTTCCTTTGGGTATTTTGCCACCATAAAGGTTTGATCTAGGTGTTGGATTTTCACCTGATGGTTTGTCAGTTGGGGAGTGTGAGTCCTAATTATACTGGTCACCTAAGTGCTTTTGATACAGCTTGACTGATCGGATGAACTGCAGCCAAGTGCAGAGCATACACACTGGAGTCTTGTAAATTTTAATAAGTTTTAAACTGGGTGTTCTTGTTTAAAAGAAAACCCTCCAAGAACCTCTTTCGATCCAAGTGGATCTCAATTGGGGAATCGAGGAGGGGATAATTTTATATTTGCTGATAGACAAATAATAGGAAAAAGCAAATAGATACATAATTCTAGTTTCTTAATTAATCCTACCACGAATTTCTTTCCCCTTTCGGGTCAATCGGGAAATCGTGGGGTAAGTATTATGATTACTTTGAAATGTACAATATGGAATATGGAATTAATAGAAAAATCAAGTATACTACCCTGCAAATTAGATCAATGCTAGTAAAAAATAAATAAGCAAAAAGTGACGGAAAAGCCACCGACACAAATCCCCCTAGGGGGATGGGGAATGGGCTTGAAAGAGCCTTTTCCAAAAATGATTTTATTTATTAATGGTCACAGTATCAAAGGACTGATATATCAGAGAATTCTTGGTCCTTATACAAGCTGAAACCAAGATTTTACAACTTTGGAAAAAATTTGAGTTTTTTGGTGAAAAGGGAGACCCCTGGGGGATTTGAACGCTCCAAAAGCCACTTCGGACAGAAGCTTCCTTTCTTTTCTGTCAGACATGCTAAAATACAGTGAGCATTTTAGAATAACAAATTCCCAAAATCACTTTAAGAGTACCTTTGGATCAGCCTACCTTATCTCAGAAAAAATGAAGTTAAGACTAGCTAAAACAAACGAAAAGGAACCAAGGAAAGCAAGATTTCATTGGGATATTGGATTGCTTTTTGTGAAGCCAATGAAAGTTCACTGATATTGCATAATATTAAATTTTATAACAGCGAAAGGAAATCTAATGCATGTGATCTACAAGTTTTCTTTAAAATTCATGCAAAAAAAAAATACGATTTCCCTACAGCTAGATCTAGGATGCTTATGAAACTTTTTTAAGTGCAATATCTAGGATATGAGCTATGAAATATTAGATATATGTATATTTTACTTTGATGAAACAGATCCAAATGAAATCACAGCTATGAACTGAACCAAGTAACCAGGTAAAGTGTTGATTTTGAGGGAGGAAGAAGAGGAGAAAAGTGTTGGTTTCCTTGAAGATCCGCAGTAGAGATTTCAGGTGGAATGTCAAGGGAATATGCCTTTGAAATGTTTTGAGGAGAATGAAGAAGCAAACTATATCATCATCCTCTCCAAAGTATGAACCTGCAACTCAGCTGAAATCAAAGAACTTGCCAAGAAACTTGTGAGATCCGATTAGTACATACAAAGAGATTCAAGATAACATGCATATAAGCTTATAGGACATGATAAATATAGATCTATAAACATGCATCCAAGTAGAGTGACAGTCAATAAAATTATTGAACAACACCTTTCCTATCAACATTGTAATAAGCTAATTACCAATCTTAACCACAGATCTACAAGAAATTAGCAAAAAATGACCACAGATACAGGTTACCTCAGTAAAACAATGGCAATAATGATCCACACATGCAATGGCACCACATCGTATTGCCTCCAAATCTTTTCTTTATTTCAAATGAAGAATTACAGAGTTACAATAGCAACAGCACCTCAATCACAGTTCTAACTAGCTTGGAAGAGGAGGATGTGCCTGGATATATACAAAAACAAGGAGATCTAGCACAGGGGGGGCACAAATCCCAAGGAGATAGAACAAATATGCTGATGGAGAGTCCATCAATGCCTGATCTATGTCTAACTGAGCCAGATTTGAGTCTCACTGAGTGCAATTGTCAATCGGAGAGCTGATCTGACTGACACCTCAACCTGTTGACTGAAGCATCCACCAAAACTCATCTAGATGAGCCAAAAATGTGTGGAGGAGAGAGGGAGGGCGAAAATACCCATAAAGGATGCTGAAGATCAACTCTCGATCTGATTTGATCACCTCCTTCAGTCAAGGATTTGTCAGATCTAGTCAATCTGCTTCAGATCTGACTGATTTCAATCAAATCGGCTAAGAATCCACTGATCTATGATTTTGGATTTGCTCCATTATTCATCAATTTATTAATTAAAATAATCAATAATTGATTTTTGGGGCTTTCTAACCCGAGTGATGGAAAATCACTCAAAACTAGGAAATAGTGGGTCCATGGGTTTACATGGTGCTCTTAGCTTGAAAATGAGCACCTACATGACCGAAACTGATTATTTGGCCCACTTTTATTACAAAATCAATTTTTCCAATTAAACTATTAAAAAATAGCCTAAGTTTTGGAAAAAATAAAATTTAATAAAAAACACTAAAAAAACTAAAAAATTGAAAAATTGAAAAACACCTAGGGGGACTTAGACATGTTCATATGAATCGACCATGATGTCTATCATGCTTATACATTGACTCATAGACTCTAATAACCTCAATAGGCCTAAATGCCAAGCCGACCACCCCAACTTTGGAGGTATGGAGTGAAAAACTCAGAAATTATCAGTCATTTATTCAACAACCAATAATAACCAAGGGAAAAAACACCTTGGGCTATACGATTGACAAATAAAGTCTAAGAGACAGAGTCTTTTACAGATACTATCATGCTAGAACATTTATTAAAATTCCCCCATGGGGTATAAGCATGTGATATGATACAACAAGCACTTCCCAGAAGTACTTCCAAAGGTCTTTTTGAAGTCCAAACAAGTTAACCCTGTCCAGTTCACCGAGCTCACTTGATAAAAACCACTAAGTACAACTTAGGTGTTAACATTCTGGCTCCAACTGTGGGACGTGTGCTCGATCTGGTCTTTAAGGAAAGGAGAGGATACGAGAACACCGGAGTCTCTGGTTTATATACCCTGTAAAAACATCTCAACTTGACAAGAAAAACCTCAGTAGCACAAGTTTTATAAAAAACCAAATGAACCACTAAGTTGATTTATTTAAACAACATAAATGTAACTAACTAAAAGAAGCAAAGTTTTATTATAGCTAAGTATAAAATAGAAACGCAGAAAGTAAATGCCCTCTTTCAAGGAGATTATTTTCCTACTCTAAGCATGATATAAAAAGGGTTAAGTGTAATTAGAAATCCAATGTAACCACCTAAGCATTTTATTAACATAATTTTTTTTTCCTTGTCTTTGGTTACCAGCCAAAGTAAGGATACCTTATTCAGAAGATGCAAAACTACGTGATGATTCAGAATGGGCGGGATGGATGGGAGATCATAAGTATGAACAATGTCATAAAAATTCTTCCCAAACTTGTATGTACTCATGCAGGCTGCTTCTATCCATGCCTGGATAGGAATGATATACCAATCAGAACGATGAGGTAGGCTAACTACATCATCATACTGATCATCGGGACTTATCAAATGATAACTCGTTGCACAAAATCCAAGTAGGTCCAAATCATAAAGAACCTCCATATGTGAAAAAGATGGCTGAGACTGATTTTCCACTGACTGCATCACATTTGAATTTTCATAGTACTGTTTCTCAATGTCTTCATTACTGATACCCTTGTGCGGCTCTGTGTGGTATGACTTTGAATGATCATGTGAAAATTCTGAATGCTCCTCTTCCATACTAAGGTTTTCCCAGGCATTTAGATCTATGCTCCCCTCTATGGACGTATCGTAGATTGGACTTCCACAAATTTTTGAATAGACACTCCCATCATTGGACATATCATGGATGGGATTCTCCATAAGATTTTCACAAGTTTGTTTATCTATGAAATTCCAATAGTCATCACTCCCATCCATGTCGTATGTGGGGGACTCTTCATCCATGGCATCATGCTCCTACCTATCCATGTCCTCCTTGTATTCATAACAATCTTCTTTAGATAAAATGTTACAAGGCAATAAACTTTCCAAACCTTCATCAATATGTGGAGAACAAGGTCTACTATCACCACACACCATATTAATCTTATCATAAGTTTCTTTACAGGCTTCTGTTATGATATCATGAAGAGGATCTTCAATATTATCTTTAATCAAGGAAACTTTTTGGACATACTCAATGGGATCACTTGGTATGTGTTGCTCAATGGATTTCTCTAGAGGGCTTTCTGGAAAAGTATCAGCATTGCAACACACTTGAGAATACACCAAATCTTCATTGTCTTCAGCTATGGTGACATGAGGAGAGTCTTCAACACTGTGTTCCATTATGGGCTCCTCCTGAAGCTCTTCAATATGATCATTTTGGATTTTCCCTTCCTCAGAATCTTGTTGTGCATTGGTAGATACCTCATTTTCTTTAAGAAGACCCTTAATTTCTTCATTTCTTAAATAACCTCTAGGATGCTTTTTTATGGGAGTATCATGGAATTCCTCTTTACTTAAATGTTCAAGAAGTGATTCCAAGTCTTCAATACTTTGTATCACGGAAAAAGGTCCATCATATGCTTCCGTGCGACACTCTGTCCCAGATAGGTAGAAGGTACAGATATTTTCAAGGAACTTTTTTAAACCATTCATACTACCCCTACCATCATGCCACTGCTCTAAAAACATCCAAAGAAAGCTTGGAAAAGAAGTTATACATTTATTAGGAAGGCCTTGATAGAACCAATAACCAGCCTCACCCCAAAAAGTACTAGCAAACATTTCCATCATATGGTCTTCATAAAGAATATTGAAGTCAGCAATCAACTGAAGGAAAGATTTGACATGTCATATGGCCGAGTCACCATAATCTCCATGAAATGGTGCAAGCGAGTTATATGCATCCCCCAAACCATCACAATAGTTAGGAAAACCAGGGATGTTTGAGAAATCGATAGGTTGAAACGTTAAGGTTAACTCGGCACCATATTTCTCCCTTAATTTATCCAAAATAGTATCCATTTGAAAACCTTGTACTGACAAGGTGGAGTTGTCAAGTGATGAGCTTTAAAGGTTCATGGGCTCATCTACACACAACAAAACTTCACAAGTTTATGAGAAAACAAGGTTTTATCCCTTCAATGGAGTCGCCATGTGAAACAGAAAAATAAGCATTTATAAATCTTTTCACAAAAAATATTTCTTTACTTTTCCTTTTAAAAATAAAACTGGAAAAAAGGTCAGTGGAGTCACCAGATGAAAATTAAAGATCTACTCTAAGTATTCACCAAACAAAGCAAAAACAAAAAAGAGGAAAACAAAAGTCGTACTCGGGAATAAAAAGATTTATCCCCGGCAACGACGCCAAAAGGTGTTGCCGCCTTTCACACACCTGGGTCACGTGGCAGAAATATTCAAGCCACTCGGTGTGTCCTTGGGGCCAAGTCTTGAGTCAAGGCTGTCACCTTGTTCTTGACTCCTCCATTTAGGCTCAACTCCTAACGGGGCCAAGGGGGGTAGACCCTATTAAGTTACTAAGGATGATTTCTTAGTGTGATGATGTTAAACTGAATCAGTTACTTAGGAGTTTGAATATTTTAACTATAGACAATTAAAGATGACGAGATACGAAAATAAACACACGAAAGCACAAAGCTGATACACAATGTATATATGAAGCAAAAATGACCAGTGCCTTAAAATGGAGTCAAATCAATAAGATCGATGTGCTTGCATGTGCTTGGAGTGAATGTTTTGCGATTGCATCTTGGTATGTTTTAAGTTAAATGTGAAGTATGAGTTGATTAAATTAGGCAAAGGAGGACTCTAGATATACCCGAGAGTACTTGGAGTATGTCCAAAACTAAACCTTTACGGCTACCCACAAGGAATATGTGGGCTGAAATGGAGTCTCTGTGGCTATTTTTCATAATGCACCCATTAGGGTGTGACGGAGATCGGCGCCCCGAGTTCACTTTTCAGTAAGTTCCCGCTTCCTTTGGGTATAAAAAATGCCCAAAATCACTTTAAGAGTACCTTTGGATCAGCGTACCTTATCTCAGAAAAAATGAAGTTAAGACTAGCTAAAACAAACGAAAAGGAACCAAGGAAAGCAAGCTTTCATTGGGATCTTGGCTTGCTGTTTGTGAAGCCAATGAAAGTGCACTGATATTGCAGAATATTAAATTTTATAACAGTGAAAGGAAATCTAATGCATGTGATCTACAAGTTTTCTTTAAAATTCATGCCAAAAAAAAGACGATTTCCCTACAGCTAGATCTAGGATGCTTATGAAACTTTTTTAAGTGCAAGATCTAGGATATGAGCTATGAAATATTAGATCTATGTATATTTTACTTTGATGAAACAGATCCAAATGAAATCACAGCTATGAACTGAACCAAGTAACCAGGTAAAGTGTTGATTTTGAGGGAGGAAGAAGAGGAGAAAAGTGTTGGTTTCCTTGAAGATCTGCAGTAGAGCTTTCAGGTGGAATGTCAAGGGACTATGCCTTTGAAATGTTTTGAAGAGAATGAAGAAGCAAACTAGATTAGCATCCTCTCCAAAGTATGAACTTGCAACTCAGCTGAAATCAAAGAACTTGCCAAGAAACTTGTGAGATTCGATTAGTACATACAAAGAGATTCAAGATAACATGCATATAAGCTAATAGGACATGATAAATCTAGATCTATAAACATGCATCCAAGGAGAGTGACAGTCAATAAAATTATTGAAAAACACCTTTCCTATCAAGATTGTAATAAGCTAATTACCAATCTTAACCATAGATCTACAAGAAATTAGCAAAAAATGACCACAGATACAGGTTACCTCAGTAAAACAATGGCAATAATCATCCACACATTCAATGGCACCACACCGTATTGCCTCCAAAGCTTTTCTTTATTTCAAATGAAGAATTACAGAGTTACAATAGAAGCAACACCTCAATCCCAGTTCTAACTAGCTTGGAAGAGGAGGCTGTGCCTGGATATATACAAAAACAAGGAGATCTAGCACAAGGGGGGCACAAATCCCAAGGAGATAGACCAAATATGCTGATGGAGAGTCCATCAATGCCTGATCTATGTCTAACTGAGCCAGATCTGAGTCTCACTGAGTGCAATTTTCAATCAGAGAGCTGATCTGACTGACACCTCAACCTGTTGACTGAAGCATCCACCAAAACTCATCCAGATGAGCCAAAAACGCGTGGAGGAGAGAGGGAGGGCGAAAATCCCCATAAAGGATGCTGAAGATCAACTCTGGATCTGATTTGATCACATCCTTCTGTCAAGGATTTTTCAGATCCAGTCAATCTGCTTCAGATCTGACTGATTTCAATCAAATCAGCTGAGAATCCACTGATCTATGATTTTGGATTTGCTCCATTATTCATCAATTTATTAATTAAAATAATCAATAATTGATTTTTGGGGCTTTCTGACCCGAGTGATGGAAAATCACTCAAAACTAGGAAATAGTGGGTCCATGGGTTTACATGGTGCTCTTAGCTTGAAAATGAGCACCTACATGACTGAAACTGATTATTTGGCCCACTTTTATTACAAAATCAATTTTTCCAATTAAACTATTAAAAAATAGCCTAAGTTTTGGAAAAATTAAAATTTAATAAAAAACACTGAAAAAACTAAAAAAATGAAAAATTGAAAAACACCTAGGAGGACTTAGACATGTTCATATGACTTGACCATGATGTCTAGCATGCTTATACATTGACACATGGACTCTAATAACCTCAATAGGCCTAAATGCCAAGCCGACCACCCCAACTTTGGAGGTATGGAGTGAAAAACTCAGAAATTATCAGTCGTTTATTCAACAACCAATAATAACCAAGGGAAAAAACACCATGGGCTGATCGGATTGACAAATAAAGTCTAAGAGACCGAGTCTTTTACAGACACTATCATGCTAGAACACTTATTACAATTCGCCCATGGGGTATGAACATGCGAGATGATACAACAAGCACTTCCCAGAAGTAGTTCCAAAGGTCTTTTTGAAGTCCGAACAAGTTAACCCTGTCCGGTTCACCGGGCTCACTTGATAAAAACCACTAAGTACAACTTAGGTGGTAACAGACCCTCCAAGATATGGAAAAAATATGACCAAGATGGCTCATGTCAGGATTTCTAGGAGGTTGAAGGGAAATGTATAATTTCCATGAAGGATGATAGAAAATGAGGAATTTCTAAGTGCAACAAAATTCCCCCCCAAAGTATGAAGATAAAATGAAGTGATAGGTTAAATAGTTTGCAAGATATCCATATGGTATAGAGGCAATGAGAGATGAGCTCATAACTGACATAGGACCAATAATTGACTCTATCCAAACCAATCATAGTTGCAGACCAATACACTGCAGATATACGATGATGACTATGTCATGGCTACAAAAAATACACTATAGATCCATGAAAAAATGATATAGGAGGTAGGACATAGCTACAAAAAATACAAAGTAGTTCTATGTCACCCGTCCTCAAATACTGAACACATCCACCAAAACATACAATGCGGATCCATGTCAAGACTTTCACTGATCTCCAAATGCAACCAGAGTATAGGAAGATATAATGGTGAGGCCTAAAAACTTAGGGTCTTCATTCCAATCCCCAACCGATACGATTCTAACCATGTGAATAAATGTCTTGATGTCAAACATGGTAGAAACCACTTGATTACCAGTCATTGATGAAAACTGTTAACAAGTGCGAAGGAGATCACCATTAATGTCATTGATTCCCAAGTATGTTAGTACATTATTTCAAGTGTGAATAGATGTTTTGAAGTCAAGCAACTGATATAATATTTCAATCATAGGTAATTTATGAAAACCTACTATCAAAAGTGAAGAAACCTGCCATTGAGGCATGCAGGCTTCAAGGTACTTGACTAGGTTTCTAAGTCTAATTCCCAGATAGTGAGATGAGGTCAACAGGAATAGACTCATCACAGGATGGCCATGATGATTCCAACATCAATGACATGAAAAAAGGAACAAAAGTTGATTTCAATTGATGAAACTGACTCAAGAATGATTGAATTTAGGGATAGATAAAGTTACCGGTGAGTTATTTTCTGGAAGAGATATCCTCTGAATAATTTGAGGCACAACAAATGACTTGGAAGCATTGAATTGACGAGACTAGAACTAGGTCTAATGCAAGGAATATGATGAAGCATTCTTTGAATTGACTCAAAGGAGTCAGATGACTCACAAAAGTGGATTGACTCGGAGACAAGCTGAATACCCAACTGTTCAGATATGAAAGTGCAGACGGGTGCCATGTTCAAAGGTGGAGTGTAGGTGGATACCATGAATTCAAATGAATACATTCCCCTTTCCTTTAATTTCCCCATCTTGAAAGATGAGTGCCTCTTTGCTTTTTAACGAGCTAGAAGAGGTTAACAAACGCTCACTATAGCTTGTCCTTCGGACAAATCCAAACGCATATGTTTTTTGAACCTGAGGAAGGAGGGGTTCGTTCCCAAATAGGGTCTTTCATCATTTGATTTTACGAGTCCGATGAAAGTGAACTAAGTATCATTCATGTTTAGAGAGTCTGAACAAAGACCTAAGGAGACTCCATTGTGGTTCTTTTTTCATATAGGCCTAATCGGTCCGAAAAAGTGATAAACTAATACCGACTGGTCGACAATTCTGATTCTTTTAAAAGCGTGAACGTAATAAGTTCACTTGGAAATATTTTTGTGCTTTTAGGGAGACTGAAAAGAGCTTAAATATAACTCCATAACAAGTTATTTTTTCATAATCCAATTTTAAAGAGTCTGAAAAATAGTAAACGTATACTCGATACCTATTCACTAAGTTTTTAATGAGCACAACAAAGGTATAAAAAGCACTCGGAACCTTTTTCATGTTTGAATCCAGAGCATGAAAAAGTGATAAAGTAAGCTCAAACTAGTTTTCATGTTTTAACCAGAGCATGAAAAATGAAAAGTAAGCTCAACACCATGTTACTGTTTTTAACGAGCTCAAAGATCAGTTTAAAGAATGTTTAAATATCGGTTTCATTTTTACACAAGCTTGAAACTGATGGGTAAAGTATTCTTGAAAGATCCCATTAACATGATATTCAGAGCTTGGAAGCTTTCCCCTAGCATGATTGCTAGCGAATATTACCCCTAGCATGGTTGCTGGCGGCTCGACATGCCCCCCAAGATTCATTTCGTTTGACGATTCTTCTTCCATAACTGACCTAAAAACCTAGTTACTAATGTGAAAATGTTCACTAGGGGGTAGGAAGAATGAGAATCAGGCAGGTGAAAACAAGGTTCAATTTCTAACACTAAAGGGAATACTCAAATCAAGGGAAGGGGATTTGTTTCATTTTTACACAAGCTTGGAACATAAGGAAACTATGCTTGGAGAAAACTGACATGATGGTCAGGTGTTGTTTCATTTTTTAACGAGCTTGACACAAAAATGGAACTATGCTCACAACAAGTTCTAAGCCAACATGATGTCCAGAGGTTGGTGGGTTGCCCCCTTACATAAGAAGCTAATGAATTAACTCCAATATGATATCCAGAGGCTAGATCCATGCCCCCCATTTTACCTATGATGGGAAGAAGCTAACTTGAAGGGGAAATATCCACAAGAACATGCGGGACATTCATGGAAGTTTGATGACTAGGAGTCACACGATAATCAGGTTTAACGAAGGAACGCTGATCAACGATCACAATATTCCCATCACTGGATAGAAAATACATCACTCAGTAGTACATGGTACTCATAAGGATCCACAGTTAATGGCAAAGGCTGGGGTTAAAGCTAGCTTTAACCTTAGTAAATGAAGACAACATAGATAGGATCATGACTGATCTGGAGCAATCACAGAAGAACGTAGCTCAGCTGAAGGAAACCTTGAAGAAAGAAAGGGATGAAAGCTAGAATCTAAAAAGAAAATATGAGGACATGATAGGTAAAGTCAAGGCTTCGAAGACAGAATTCCAGACTTTGCAAGCAGATAAGGATGCTCTAGCAATATATGTAGAAAATATAGAAAAGAATTCTCAAGCTACCTTGGCAAAGTTGAAAAAGTTATAGCTGGAGTATCAAAGTTTAAAGACTGAGAAATATCATCTTCAGATATCGTTTGGAAAATTAAGTGAGGAAAAGAAAAAGTTGGAAAGCAAAGTTACTGAGCTGGGAATAGAGAAGGCTACTGCAGAAGAAAAGGAGAAGCAATATCAGACGTAGATGGCAGCTTTAGAAGAACAGAAGAATTCATTGACAGCATCGCTAAAGAGTGCCATGGAGCAGAAAGCTGACATCCGGCCCATAAAGAAACATACTCTGATGCCCAGAAAAAAGATCGAGCAGATACAACTACAAATAGAAGAGGAAATATGTAAAGTCCAGCAGATAGACACCAGGTTGGAAGAAATTGTAAGTACCACTTCATATTTTTTGGATAGGACTCAAGATATATTGGAAATTCTAAAGGGAAGAATGGTTTGGGTAGAAACAAATAAAAAATCTCCCACAGACCTATCCATCAAAGATCATCAGACATTTAAAGAATAATATGAGTTAATTGAATTCGCCAATAATATCGCAAAGGAGTGTTATACAGCTGATTGGCACCTCTCCGTCCGAGTGCTGACATCCCTCAGGTCGGCACACAAAAGGACACTTATGGATTGAGGTTTGCCCAGTTTCATTATACCTTGGTTGATGATGAAATACTTTCCCTATTTATCCAGCTGGTTACTTTGCTATTTTGAGAGTTGAGGTGCATGCGCGACTTTCCCTATTAGCATGTCGCGCATATGCGCGGGTGTCAAGTTCAGCAAGTCGCGCATAGATCTATGCGCGGGTTGTCCTTATGCAAAGTCGCGCATGATGCACGGGTTGCTTTACTACAGAACCGCGCATATCTCCCTCAAAATTAATTTTTAAAAAACACGCGTTAATGGGAGTTTAGTTGTTTCATTTACCTTAATCTCATTAACTGCTGCAACCTCCCTAACCTTCGAGAACTGCCTCATTTCCTTCAGATAAATAGAGGCCTTGGGGAGGGGTTTGATATTCATACTTGGAGAGCAAAGTTATGCTGGTGGATTTTATACAGAACCTTTGGAGCAGAGAAACTCAGAGTCCTTTGGTGACAGAGGAGTCCCTTGTTCAGACATTGGGTTGTAACCTAAACTCCCTCTATTACTGTTAATAAAGCAGATTACTTCTTCCATATTGTGTTTCATGTGTTGTGACTTGGTAAATATCTATATTTCATTATGATATGTGATTTGCCTAACATGCATCTTTATATATGAATCATACTGTATATTGGAGGAATCTTTGTTAACAGGTTGAAGGAGGAATTATCCTGGAGATTGTAGAAGTGAAGCAAAGAGGAAGGAGTTAGCTTGGATCAACCTTCGTTTGTTACAAGTAAGTTCTTGCTACTTCCCTATTCCCTATTTGTGCTTTTATAATCAAATTGTCTGCAAGGTCATAGTACATTGGTAACCCCCAGACCTAGGTTATTAGGTGAATTCTTCATTACAACAGAACTGGCGACTCCGCTGGGGAGGCCAAGTCTGCTTTAGGTCTTTTTCTGTTTTCCTGGCCAGTAATTGCTCGAAGTCTAGTCTGTGATCTTTTAGCATGCCTTCTTACATACTCACAGCATTTGAAAGTCTTAGTCTTTCTCTGTTTTTGAGATAATTTTGCACTTATGCGCGGGTTGCCTTTATAGACAGTCGTGCATATTCAGTTGCATGCCCGGGTTGCCCTTATAGACAGTCGCGCATCATACGCGACTTGCTCTAATATACAGTCGCGCATACCCCTGTAGACTGTGATTTTTGGTGTTAAAGTTTGCTT
>LPNX010870939.1:0-75496 GCA_001517045.1 Pseudotsuga menziesii
CTAGCACTTTATACACTAGCTTAGTCCCATGTAATAATGGCATAAAGACAGGAGTCCTTGCCGATCTAACTAAGTGTTTCTTTCGTGCAGGTAGAAGAAAATAAATGGGATACTATACTATAGCTATTGTGAATATGTGTATAAAACAAAAAAGATGATTCTAATACGCTTTCATGTGTGAACTATTACTACTGTTAGTGCAGCTTTCTATTCTATTTCTATTGTGAACATGAGTATAAAACAAAAAAAATGAGTCTATATACTTCCACTTGTGAACTTCAATACTCCTATAGTGCAGCTCTCTGTTCTAGACTCTAGTTCTATTGTTCCATTTCTTTTTTTAGGTTACATACCATGCTAGATTAACAAATGACAACATAAGTCACTCACCATTAGCAGCAAACGATAGAGAACGGAGAATCACAATGCAGGATTACTTAAACCCAAGCAATTTAACAAGGAAAGAAAGACAACAAGTCTCTATTTCCTGGGGAGGGCCTGAGTTAGAACTGTCCAACAGATTTATAAATAAGCACGACAGCTGTGTCATATTCTAAGAAAGAATTTTGCACAGAGAAAAAAAACCATCCTTTTTTTTCTGAGCAAGAACTACAATGCAGTAGAGCTCATTCTTCACATTCAGTGAACTGGATCGATATATATATCGATAAGTCTAACATGATTTATTTTTTGAACATCAATATCCTGTAGTGCATATTTCTGTCTAGTTCTGTTTTTCCATTTCTTTCTATAGGTTGCATACTATGCAGGCATTAAAGAATGGCAATAGAAGTTATTCACCATTAACAGAAGGAACGAAGATGAGAAAATCACAATGGAGAATTACTTAAGTCAAAGTAATTTAAGTTTTAACTAAAAAAAACACAACATTGTCTCTCTTTCTCGAAGACTTGAGTTATAACTTTCCCACAGATATATAAATAAGAAGCAAGACAACTGTCATATTCTAAAAACGTTTTCGCACATTGAGAGAAGAATATGTTTATATTTTGTATTTTTAAAGACCAAGAACTACAGTACAGTAGAACTCATTCGTATTTTCAAATGGCATAATCTGGATAGATATCTATAAACCCCGAAAGCATTTTCCAAATACCAAGTTAAACCTCCTGATCGTGCATACCAAAGAACAATATGCAACCTACCTTATCTTGGTTTAAATAAATATACAAAATAATGCAAATAGTATAAAATTTCTATCTACCTCTATCGGGTCTGCTATTGGCTTGAAAGGAAGGAAATAATTTAAAAAAAAAAACCTCCACTGCCGTCGCTTAAGTGACGGTTCTTCCTGTCGCTTAAGCGACGCTTAATCCTAATCTTCGTCGCTTTACTGACAGTTCTTAATGTCGTTTAAGTGACGCTTTATCCTTATCTTCGTCGCTTCACCGACATTTGGAAATGTCGCTTAACCGGCGCTTAATCCTTATCGTCGTCACTTGACCGACGGTTATTCATGTCGCTTAAGCGACGCTTAATCCTTATCTCCGTCGGTTAATCCTTCTAATCCGTCGGTTAATCCATGTCACTTAACCGACGCTTAACATTTAACCGACGGTTACTTAGGTGTCAGATAACCGACGACAAGTTTTCAACGCTTACAAAAAAATCAAAGTGTCGTACATGCGACAGGGAAGTGTCGCAAATCCGACAATACGGCTGTCGGATTTTTGGCCGAAATGTAGTAGTGAGCGGTGTTGGGAATTTGTGTGATAGACTGATAAAAAACCATTTAGTTTTCACTCCAGAAGCTGGGATTCAGGGAAATTAATTATGTCAAATGTCTTATCACATGATGGTGACAGGATTTTGGTATAACAAGATGCCCCCCAAAGTATGAGTCTTAGAGTGATACGATAAATGAGAGCTTTGAGAACAAGTCATCTCCAAGAGATGAAAATGTTGGCTCGATCGGAGTATGAAGTCAAGTAGGCATCTGTAGTACATTAGTATGTTGAGTCATAGACACAAGTAACCAAACTCATAGCTGCAGACCAATACAAGGCAAATCCATGAGTGGAATAAACAAGCATGGCTACTAGAATACAACGTAGATCCATGTGATAGAGGACTCAAACTTGGACATAGCTACCAGACATACAACGTAGATCTATGTCATACAGACACAAATTTTAGCATATCTATGACTATACAAATGTGTATCCATGCTAGATATACAAAACTCCATCGCGACCTAGGAAAAAAGCAATGAGCGCTTTTAAACAAATGCCTAGGGTCTTCGTCTCGTCTTCCACAAAGTACGATTCTATCCATGTGATTACAATGATATGATGTCAAGCATGGTAGAAACCACTTGATTACCGGCCAATCATGTGAATCATTAACAAGTGCAAGGGAGATCACCATTAACGTCAATGATTCCCAAGATACTCTAGTACAATCTACTGAGTGCGAATAGATGTCCTAATGTCGAACACCCAGTCGATTCTATCGATCAAAGGTCAATGATGTGAACCTATGTTGAGAGCAAGAGAATCTGTCATTAAGGCATACAGATCTCAAGGTACTAAATATTGTTTCTAAGACTATTCCCCGGACGATGAGCTGATGTCGACGAGGATAGTCTCGTCAAAGGAGGGCCATGATGAGTCCCACATCGACGACACAAAACTCGGAACATAGTTCTGGAATGATGTGAATGTAGTAACTATATGACTGACTCAAAGATACTGACACAAAGTCTATGTATACTATAGAGGTAAAACTTCTTCAGATCGCCTTTGAAAATCGGGCGGCACGACAAAATGACTTGGTAGCATAACTAGACAAGACATATACACAATGCGACAGTGGACAATGCATTCTTTTGAAAGAATCAAAGGATTGGAATGACTCATGAAAGTGGATTGTCACAGAGATTAGCTGAATACCCAATTGACTGACATGATTGTGCAGACAAGTGCCATGTTCAAAGGTAACGACAAAAAACTGCCATTATTTACAAAATGATTCCCTTTCCCATTTCCCCCATCATGATTGATGAGTGCCTCTTTTTTGGTTTTACGAGTTCAAAGAGGGTAACAAACACTTGATAGAGCTTGTCAAAAGACAAGTCCAGTCTCATATGTTTTACGAACCTGAGAGAGGAGGGGTTCGTTCCCAAAATAGGTCTCTCAATGTTTAATTTAAAGAGTCCACTGAAAGAAAACTTGGTGTCGTTCATGTTTAGAGATTCTGAACAAATACAGAAGAAAACTCCATGGGGGTCCTTTTTCATATGATTTAGTCTCTAAGGCCCAAAAAAGTATAAAATCATACCTTAGAGAACTCTTCCAGTCATGATTGGCTGGAGTGTTCCTTTCTCGTAAATAGTCCTATCCGAACAGAGAAAGAGATAACCTACCGTTGGACGGACGACTCTTCAAATACTTTAACGAGCGTGAAGAAGACAAGATCGCTTGACAATATTTTCGTATTTAGGGAGCCTGAAAAGAGTTTAAAGAGAACTCCATTAACATTTTTCATGTTTGAATCCAGAGCATGAAAAAGTAATAAACTAAGCTCAAACCACTTTTCATGTTTTTATTGAGTTCGAAGATCAGTTGAAAGAATGCTCAGGGATTGGTTTCATTTTTACGTAAGCTTGAAACCAATGGGTAAACTATTCTTGAAAAGTCCCATTAACATGATATACAGAGGTTGGAATCTTACCCCCAGCATGACTGCTAGCGAAGCATGCCCGTAACATGGTTTCTAGGGGCTCGACATGCCCCCAAGCTTTGTTTCATTAGATGATTCTTCTTCCATACCCAACCTAAAAATAATGTTACTAATGTGAAAATGTTCACCAGGGGGGTAGGAAGAAAGAGATATCAGGAAGGTGAAAATAAGGTTCAAGTTCTAACACTAAAGTGAAGACTTGACTCAAGGGAAGGGATGTGTTTCATTTTTATGCAAGCTTGAAACAGAAGGTAACTATTCTTGGAACATGGTTTCATTTTTATGAAAGATTGAAACCAAAAGGTAAACTATGCTAAAGGAATCCTACTTCATTTTTTAACAAGCTTTACATAGAATGGGAACTTTTCTCAGGGAAAAAACTGTCATGATGGCTAGAACCTGACATGATGGTCAGGTGCTATTTCATTTTTTAACGAGCTTGACATAGAATGGGAACTTTGCTCAATAATAATTTCATTTTTATGCAAGCTTGAAACCAAAAGGTAAACTATGCTTGAGGATATCTATTTCATTTTTTAACGAGCTTGACATATAAAGGGAACTTTGCTCAAGAATGAGTGACATGATGGTCAGAACCTGACATGATGGTCAAGTGCTGTTTCATTTTTTAATGAGCTTGACATAGAATGGGAACTTTGCTCAAAACATGGTTTCATTTTTATGCAATCTTGAAACCAAAAGCATAAACTATGCTTAAGGAGTGGTTTTATTTTTTAACGATATTGAAACCAAAAGTAAACTATGCTCTAAAACCTGCTCCTACCCAACATGATATCTAGAGGTTGGTAGGTTTCCCCCTTACATAAGAAGCTAGAAACTTAACTCCAATATGAATTCAAGAGGCTAGAGCCATGCCCCCCATTTTACCTATGCTGGGAAGAAGCTAACTAGGAGAGGAAAGAGCCACAAGAACATGCGGCACATTCAGGGCAGTATGATTACTGGGAGTAATGCGATGGTCAGGTGTAACAAAGGAAAGCTTATCAATGATCACAATCTTCCCATCATGGGGAAAATGCATAAATCTAAAGAGTGTGGACACAACAACCTTCATGGCATAAACATAATCACGTCCAAGGAGCAGATTGAAATCTAAAGGACCTTGGACCACCATATCATCGATACAAACAATTTTCCCTCCTAATGTAATAGGAAAATGAGGAAGGATCCCTAAATATGTAGTAGGACTTTGATTAAAATCCAGTATCTAATTGGTGGATGGCACAAGTTGAGGGGAACCTAAAGCTTGCCATGCAATTGAGGATAGAATACTAACAGAAGCCCCTTCATCAACAATAGTGTGAAGTATCCACCTAGCAGTAACATTCACAACTATCTGGAAAGGAACACTCGAATGAAGACGAGACTCTATTAGGTTACTCCAGTCAAAGAAAATAACTTCACTACTCAGAGAGGGTTCTGTCGAAATAGACAAGATTTCCTCTTGTCGAGAACAATCAGAACAAAGCATAAAAGCTTCAGCAGGTTTGAGTTCATTCTCTACTAGAAGAGAAGAACAAGACGAAGATTTGGTCAAAGAGACTACTTCAGTATTAAACACTCTCTGATCGGGTGGAAATGACACCAACTTGACCACTTTAACTTCACTCTCCAAAGGAAGAGTGGGATCAATTATAGGTGAAACTAGATTGATCACTTGGTCAACCAGCGAGCAATCGAGGGATAACTTACTATCACTTGTTGGAATCACCTATTGATGATCAGTAATATTTTCCAACCAACGCAAAGCTTCATCCATGCTTGGACAAAGAAAATTATGATGCATAGCCTTGCATATCAAACAAGGATACAAGACTTTACCCTTACGACCTTCTACCAATGGGTCACTAGTTGAGGGAGTATCATCAACATGATGATCAGAGGTTGATGACACAGACAATTTGGAGCTTTTAGACCACTCTTCTTGTACAGGGGAGAGACCGGGACACTCCTTAAGAAGGTGGTCCCCCTTGCAAAGCTTACAAGGGAACTTGGGTTTTCTGGGTGTTCTCTTAGAACGAGCACCATCAAGAGCAGATGGTTGCTGCTTTTTCTCTTTCTTATCCTTCTTCATTTTACCCTTCCCTTTCTTCTTCTTCTTATCCACGTGACTACTAACTGTAGAGCTTTGGTCAAACGAAGAAGAAGAAAGAGCTGAAGCCACAACCAACGAAGAAGGAGTAGGATTAGGTTGAGGTCGATCCTCCCCAAAAGGAGAGGTGACATTTGAGACATTAGGTGCAACAAGAATTACTGGATTAAACATCCAGATTGGTAATCCTATAGTTAATCCAGGAAGACTTAGAGTGGTAATAAAGGGAGGACCAATACCTTCACTTGGAGGGAATACAAAAGGTACACCTTAAAAAGGGACCTCTTGATTGCTAGTCCTAGATGGGGATGCCATATCTAAACTCTCTAATAACCCCCTAACTACCATGCACAAGAAAGTACTACTCAAACTAAAGGCAACAAGCAAACATGTGAAAGGAGTGGATAAGAGTCAGGAAACTCACAAGACAGGCCAAAAGGATAACTCAGATGGTTTCAGGATTCCTAAAAGGGTCTCCCGATATATGCAAGGTACGAGGGAGCTCAAATCGGTAGTAGTGTTGTCTAATGCATAACCGTACACAAGGGGCCTTCTGATATACAATAGAGTACGTGAAGTACCTTTCTATATAACTCAAGGGTACGTGAAAAGTCGTTCGATATACCGACGGTACGTGAAAGAACCGCGTGAGTCCCGGGATGTAATGCGGACACATAATGACAACTCCTACACTTAACGATGCTCGAACATGTCTCTAACTTATCACTCAAATTTCTAAAAGTTTTAACCTAGTACTACCGTTAATTTTATCTTGTGCGTTTAGGTGGAACCATGGAGTGAAAAATTGAATTAAAGAAGATGCACATTGATCTATATGATGATGCAATTTTTCCTCTTCAATGAAATTATACCTAAGAGAGGGAGAGAGATTTACTTTTCTTCCAAAAAATGCACACCCAAATGCAAATGCAATTCTATCTTTTTAAACGAAAAGTGAAATATCAATGCACCCCAAACAATCTTTAAAGCAAATAAAAAAGAGATCTAAAGAACATCTAACATAAAATAAAAAATGTTTCCTATCTTTTCATGTTTGAAAAGATGCATAAAAAATCAATGGAAAGATGATTTCACTAATGTTTCCAAACAAATCTAACTCTAATGCATGCAAATTTGAAAATAAATGTTTCTTCTCAATGAAAGTAAGATCTATAATTTCAAACAATCATGCATAAAACAAGAAGAAAATCATTTAACAAGCTTACGAATGAAGCAAAAGAGAGAGAAAACTAAAACTTCTCTTTGAAACAGACAAGGAAACGAAGAGCCAACCTTTCCTACCAAGCACTGAAAAAATCAGCATGTAAAAGGAAACAAGAATCACCCAAGCAAAGGAAGACTCAAAACAACATGGATCACTCATGCATTCCAAGTCCAAAACAAACCAAAGCCTACACATGAAAATGAAATGTATATTTCCAATTCCAATGAATAATATCTACAGAAAAGAGAAAGAGGTTTCAAGCAAAGAAAATAATGTAAAATCTAATGCAAGAAACACAAACTCTCTTTGAATGCAGAAAGAATATAACACTCAAAGCTACTACAGAATGCAGAAAAGTACACTTCATTTTCATCAAAAAGTAAGCCAAAAACACACAAAAAATCAAAATACAAAGTCTGGAACAGGGCCTACCTGGCACCGCGCAGATGAAGCTGCTGACAGGCGGTTTTGAGGCAGAACCGCTCCTTGCTCATTGGATTCAGGTGGTGGCACTGGGTATGGATAACTAGACTCAGGAGGTGGCATCGCTTCTTTCCAATAGAACATGTGCGGTTCCCTGTATAAATCCAAAACACAAGGAGAACGCAAGATCAAGTCAGAAAAAGGCTAGATCAAGGAAAATACTGTTGAATTGAGTATGGAAACAGAGCATAAAATACCGAAATGACTCAGATATGAACAGATCTAGAAATTTCAAACCCAAATAATACCAATTAGAAAGTAGATATGACTGAAAAGAGTTGAAGAAAATAGAGCCTAGATTCGAACAAGAGTTGCAGACTGAGGAAGATCAGAACAACTGAACAACCATCCCTAGCGGAGTCGCCATATTTGTTAGCCGAAATCTTTCACCTCCTGCAAACAGCAAGGTGTTCCACTGGTTTGAATGGATCAAATCCATAACAAATAGATCAAAGAGGCTGATAAATCTCCCTAGACACTGTAGATATCTGGAATACAAGGATTTGATAGTCCACCTGTGTATCTGCAATCAAGCTCAACACGAAACAGATCAAAGAAACCAGAATATGATCTACTAATCTATGCTAGTGACTAAGGAATCTAGCAATATATATCTAAAATCAAACATCAACAATATATATGGGACATAAAATCAACTTGCATTAGAAATATGAAGAAGTTTACAACCAAGCCTTAGTGTTGACATCCATCTCCATGAAACCAGCTCTTCATCCCCAAAATCTCCGACTCTAGATCTCTATGCTCTCTCCAAATGATCTTGGGCCAAGAATCAATCTAACAGCATAAAATACCTTCAAATGTTCCCCCCTCAACCATGGCTATGAGCTCATATTTATAGGGCTTTAATGGATAGAGATGGTTGAGAAATTAGTGGGTGAGGTGGCCTCTAAGATCCTAGGATGAGGGATCTCAAGCTCAACCAACCCACAATAGTAGGGATAAGGCAGTACATGAGGCTTATCATCTAGAAGCCTCGAGAAACTACTATTTTTCCCTTTTTACCCATGGTACTGCACTTCTCCTTCTATGATAGAGCGGTTCTGGTAATAACCACCTATGGACCAAGGGTAACAGGTGGTGGCACCGCTCGTGGACAACCGATGAAAGGTGGTGCGAGTAGGGGTACCGCTCCTAGATAAAGGGGCATGAGTGGTGCTGGGAATTTGTGTGACAGACTGATAAAAAACCATTTAGTTTTCACTCCAGAAGTTGGGATTCAGGGCAAGTAGGTATGTCAAATGTCTTATCACATGATGGTGACAGGATTTTGGTATAACAAATGCTCAAGGATTGGTTTCATTTTTACTCAAGATTGAAACCAATGGGTATACTATGCTTGAAAAATCCCATTAACATGCTATACATAGGTTGGAATCTTTCCCCTAGCATGATTGCTAGCGAAGCTTTCCCCTCACATGGTTGCTAGCGGCTTGACATACCCCCAAGCTTCGTTCCATCTGACGATTCTTCTTCCATACCCAACCTAAAAACCTGGTTACTAATGTGAAAATGTTCACCTGGGGGGTAGGAAGAATGAGAATCAGGAAGGCAAAAAAGAAGGTTGAAGTTCTAACACTAAAGTGAAGACTTGAATCAAGGGAAGGGGATCTGTTTCATTTTTACGCAAGTTTAAAATAGAAGGTAACTATGCTTGGAACATGGTTTCATTTTTATGCAAGCTTGAAACCAAAAGCATAAACTATGCTTAAGGAGTGGTTTTATTTTTTAATGAGCTTGAAACCAAAAGGTAAACTATGCTCTAGACATGGTTTCATTTTTATGCAAGCTTGAAACCGAAAGCGTGAACTATGCTTAAGGAGTGGTTTTATTTTTTAACGAGCTTGAAACCATAAGGTAAACTATGCTCTACAACCTGCCCCTATCCAACATGATATATAAAGGTTGGTAGGTTCCCCCCATTTCATAAAAAGCTAACAGGTTAACTCCAGTATGAAGTCCATAGACTAGAGCCATGCCCCCCATTTTAACTACGATGGGGAGAAGCTAACTAGAAGAAGGGGAAGGAACCACAAGAACATGCGGCACATTCAGGGTCGTCTGATTACTAGGAGTAATGCGATGGTGAGGTGTAACAAAAGAAATCTGATCAATGGTCACAATCTTCCCATCATGGGGAAAATGCATAACTCTAAAGAGTGTGGACACTACGGCTTTCATGGCGTAAAAATAATCATGTCCAAGGAGCAGATTAAAATCTAAAGGACCTTGGACCACCATAACATCAATGAAAATATTTTTCCCTCCTAATGTAATAGGCAAATGAGGAAGGATCCCTAAAGGTCCAGTAGGCCTTCGATTAAAAGCTAGTATCTGATTGGTGGCTGGCACAAGCTAAGGAGAACCTAAATCTTGCCAAGCAGTTGAGGATAGAATACTAACAAAATCCCCTTCGTCAACAAAGTGCGAAGTATCTTCCTAGCAATAACATTCAAAACTATCTAGAAAGGAACATTCGAATGAAGATGAGACTCTGTTAGGTTACTCTAGTCAAAGGAAATAACCTCACTACTCAGAGAGGGTTTTGTTGAAATAGACAAAATTTCCTCTTGTCGACAACAATCAAAATGAAGCATAAAAGCTTCAGCAAGTTTCAGTTCATTCTCTACTGGAAGAGAAGAACAAGACAAAGATTTGGTCAAAGAGGCTACTTCAGTATTAACACTCTCTGATAAAAGAGTGGGATCGGGTGGAAATGACACCGACTTGACCACTTTAACTTCACTCTCCAAAGGAAGAGTGGGATCAACCACAGATAAATTTGAATTGACCACTTGGTCAACCAGTGGGGGATCGAGGGATAACTTACTATCATGTGTTGGAATCACCTGTTGATGATCAGTAGTATTTTCCAACCAACACAAAGCTTCATCCATGCTTGGACAAATAAAAGTACGATGCATAGCCTTGCATATCAAATAAGGATACAATACTTTACCCTTACGACCTTTTACCAATGGGTCACTGATTGAGGGAGTATCGTCAACATGATGGTCAGAGGTTGATGATACAGACGGTTTGGACCTTTTAGACCACTCTTCTTGTACACAGGAGAGACTGGGACACTCCTTTAGAAGGTGGTCCCCCTTGCAAAGCTTACAAGGGAACTTGGGTTTTTCGAGTGTTCTCTTAGAACGAGCACCATCAAGAGCAGATGGTTACTTCTTTTTCTCTTTATTACTCTTATTCTTCTTACTCTTCCCTTTCTTCTTCTTCTTATCAACATGACTACTAACCATAGAGCTTTGGTCAAGTGAAGAAGAAGAAAGAGATGAAGCCATAACCGATGAAGAAGGAGAGGGATTAGGTTGAGGTTGATCTTCTCTCGGAGGAGAGGTGACATTTGAGACATTAGGTGTAATAGGAATTATCAGATTAAACAACCAGACCGGTAATTCTATAGTTAATCCAGGAAGATTTAGAGTGGCAATAAAGGGAGGACCAATACCTTCACTTGGAGGGAATACAAAAGGTACACCTTGGAAAGGGATCTCTTGATTGGTTGTCCCGGATGAGGATGCCATCTCCAAAATCTCTAATAACCCCCTAACTACCATGCACAAGAAATTACTACTGAAACTAAAAGCAACAAGAAAACATGTGAAATGAGTGGATAAGAGTTAGGAACCTCACAGGACAGGCCAAAAGGATAATTCAGATGGTTTGAGGATTCCTAAAAGGGTATCCCGATATATGCAAGGTATGAGGGAGCTCAAATCGGTAGTAGTGTTGTCTAATGCATAACTGTACAAGGGGCCTTCCGATATACAATCGAGTACGTGAAGTACCTTTCTATATACCTCAAGGGTACGTGAAAGGCCGTTTGATATACCGATGGTACGTGGAAGAACCGCGCGAGTCCCGGTATGTAATGCAGACAAATAATGATAGCTCCTACGTTTAACGACACCCGAACACGTATCTAACTTATCACTCAAATTGCTAAAAGTTTTAACCTAGTACTACCGTTAATTTTATCTTGTGCGTTTAGGTGGAACCATGGAGTGAAAACTTGAATTTAAAGAAGATGCATACTGGTCTATATGATGATGCAAGTTTTCTTCTTCAATGAAATTCTACCTAAGAGAGGGAGAGAGATTTACTTTTCTTCCCAAAAATGCACACCCAAATGCAAATGCAATTCTATATTTTCAAACGAAAAGTGAAATATCAATGCACCCCAAACAATCTTCAAAGAAAAATAAGAAAGAGATCTAGAGAACATTTAACATAAATAAACCAGAAATGTTTCATATCTTTTCATGCTTGAAAAAGATGCATAAAAACTCAATGGAAAGATGATTTCACTAATGTTTCCAAACAAATCTAACTCTAATGCATGCAAAGTTGAAAACAGATATTTCCTCTTAATGAAAGTAAGATCTATAATCTCGAACAATCATGCACAAAACAAGAAGAAAATCGCTCAACAAGCTTGTGAATAAAGCAAAAGAGAGAGAAAACTAAATCTTCTCTTTGAAACAGACAAGGAAACGAAGAACTAATCTTTCCTATCAAGCGCTGAAAAAATCAGCATGCAAAAGGAAACAAGAATCACCCAAAGCAAAGAAAGACTCAAAAAAACATGGATCACTCATGCCTTCCAAATTCAAAACAAACCGAAACCTACTAACGAAAATGAAATGTATATTTCCCAATTCCAATGAATAATATCTACAGAAAAGAGCAAGAGGTTTCAAGCAAAGAAAATAATGTAAAATCCAATGCAAGAAACATAAACTCTCTTTGAATGCAGAAAGAATACAAAAATCAAAGCGACTGCAAAATACACTTCATTTTCATCAAAAAGTAAGCCAAAAACACAAAAAAATGAAAATACAAAGTCCTGGAACAAGGCCTACCTGGCACCGCGCAGATGAAGCTGCTGACAGGCGGTTTTGAGGAAGAACTGCTTCTTGCTCACTAGATTCAGGCGGTGGCACCGCGTATGGCTAACTAGAATCAGGCAGTGGCACCGCTCCTTACCAACAGAACATGTGCGGTTCCCTGTATAAATCCAAAACACAAAGAGAACGAAGGATCCAGTCAGAAAAAGGCTAGATCAAGGTAAACACTGTCGAATTGAATGTGGTAACAGAGCATAAAAGACCGAAATGACTCATATTTGGAAATTTCAAACCCAAATAATACAAATCAAAAAGTAGATTTGACTGAAAAGAGTTGAAGAAAATGGAGCCTGGATTCGGACAAGAGTTACAGACTGAGGAAGATTAGAACAACTGAATACTTTACTCCCCAGTGGAGTCACCAAATTTCTTAGCTGGAATATTTCACCTCCTACAAACAGCAAGGTGTTCCACTGGTCTGAATGGTTCAGATCCAGAACAAATAGAGGACAGAGGTTGAATACTCTCCCTAGATGCTGTAGATATATGGAATACAAGGCTTTGACAGTTCACTTGTGTACCTGCAAAAAATCTCAACATGAAATGAATCAAAGCAACTAGAATATGATCTACTAATCTATGCTAGTGACTAAGGAATATAGCAACATATATATGCGAAAGCACAACATCAACATCATATGTGGGACAGAAATCAACTTGCATTAGAAATATGAAGAATTTTACAACCAAGCCTTAATGTTGACATGCATCTCCATGAAACCAGCTCTTCATCCCCAAAATCTCCGACTCTAGCTCTCTATGCTCTCTCTAAATGATCTTGGGCCAAGTATCAATCCAACAGCATAACAATACCTTCAATGTTCTCCCCTCAACCATGGCTATGAGCTCATATTTATAGGGATTTAATGGATAGAGATGGTTGAGAAATTAGTGGGTGAGGTGGCTTCTAAGATCCTAGGATGAGGGATCTTGAGCTCAACCAACCCACAACAGTAGGGATAAGGCAGTACACGAGGCTTATCATCTAGAAGCCTCGCGAAACATCTCTTTTCCATTTTTACCCAGGTTACCACACTTCTCCTTCTTTGACAGAGCGGTTCTGGTAATAACCGTCTATGGACCAAGGGAAATGGGTGGTGGCACCGCTTGTGGACAACTGATGAAAGGCGGTGTGAGCAAGGGTACCGCTCCTGGATAAAGGGGCATGTGTGGTGTTGGGAATTTGTATGACAGATTGATAAAAAACCATTTAGTTTCCACTCCAGAAGCTGGGATTCAGGGCAAGTAGGTATCTCAAATGTCTTATCACATGATGGTGACAGGATTTTGGTATAATAGTAGTTTGCAAGCCTTGGTTATATAAATAGGGGTGAGGGAAGAAAATACTTGTCCTTCGGTTTGGAAATAATCATAGTACTTGTGTATGTTCATGGTACGATCCATCCGATCACCTCAGCACAATGGAATTGCTCAGGGAGCATGGCTACCTTTGTGATACCTGATTTCTTTATGTTCACATATAAAGGTATATCTTCTAGGCCTGCATCTAGTACATTTTGGTTTTTTATCGTATGGTATATTTGACCCCGCTGAAACTCCTATTCAGCCCCTATGACAACTTTGGTATCTTCATAAATAATCTCCATTATGGAAAAAAATTCCAAGTCTAAGTCCTCGTTAGTGACCTTGGCCTTCTTCTTTCCAGCCTTCTTTGGCATGTTGTGATGTAAGGATTAAAGCTATAACAAGACCACAACAAGAGATATCTTAGTGATAATGAGATCGAAAATAACATGTATTTATATCAATGGGAAATCCTGAAATGAGAAGCTGAGATATCAATGTTATGGCTGTAAGATGCTAATGAAAATATATCGGATAACAAATCATATTTTATTTTCAAAAAATAATATTACATTCCGTGTTTATTTACCAGTTTGTCATTTTCCAAATAATAATAACTCTGTGATGTAGAGAAATCCTTCTAGCGGGTTGGACAGACATTTTAAACTTATGGCAGAGTATATATTAGGTCACAACTGGAATGAAAATCCGCAATATAGGCACAGGTGCTTTTTTGGGATTTTTACCATTGGTTTTAACTGTTTAGGCTAAAGTTTTTTAGAGTTTTTACAATATTTTCCCTTTAAGATTTAAAACCTCAAAAAAATGAGAAAAATTCTCATGGACTCTCTTCAAAGGTAAGAAAGAAACCAGTAATGGTAGCATAGGTTTTACGACCCAAAGCCGAGGGAATCTGATGGGAAACTGGAAACCCTAGCTTGAAACAGAAACACCCATGGAAACCTCTTAAAATACAGTGTCTCCCACAAGGAAAGATCATATCGCCTAAAAATAAAAACCCTACTCCAAACCTTGAAACAAAAGGTCCTGTAAGTGTGACTCTTCAAACGTTCCCCTATTGCCACACAGAAAAGAAAACCAAACAAGGTGTAGTCAATGAAACCCCTGAACTACCGTAACTCTACTAGCAAAACCCCATAGGATCAATAATCCCGTATCTATGGCATGAAAGACCCAATCAAAAGCAACAATGAAGGGAGGTAAAACAACTATGGACTGTCTAGCAGGATAGGTAAAAACTCAACGAATCCAAAGGTTTTATTTCAACTTAACTTGGGAAAACTTCCAGCAGTCGGTCGATCAAAATGAAAACCCTATGGGGTTGGGGTTGAATTTTAAAAAACGGCCGCAGACATTGGATAAATAACCTTATCATTATAACCCTAAACCCCTGAAAACATCATTCTCTTAATATTTTTAAAACAACAAATCATGAATACCAGTTTGAGGCCTACCTAGCGAATGTGAATGCAGGTACAGTGATCGGTGAACAATCTGTAGGATCCAAGTGGTGAAAACTAACTGGATGCGTCTAAAACAAGGAAACGGTAACAATCCGTAAAAAACCCCACCGTGCTTATATATAGAAATATATTGGAACAAAAATAAATACGGTGGCTGGGTAATAGATGTCGCACAGATGAAAATGTCATTTTGGCACCCAAAACTAAAACCTCATCGACAACCTTTAATGAATCGGCATGAAAAAACAAGTTATCTGTGAGAGTCTTAGTTGCACAATCTAATTTTTTCCACAACTGTCGGTGGACACTCAACAAATTCTTTCGAAACGCTTCGTTGGAACAACTTGCAAAAATGTTTTGGTGACAAACGTCAACTGCAATCTTCGATTTTCACTGCTCTAGTCGGCTGGAAACCTCGAGTTCTACCGATACCATCGACAAAATTTGTTGGGGACTCTCAAAAAAGGGCCATCGACAAACTCATAAAAATATTTCAAAGAAAATATTTCGGATGGAAAAGCTAAGTTCCTGCTAATAGTGTCGGCTTTAAATTCTGAGTCTAGCCGATACTGTCGGCAACATTTTGCAAGATCTTCTGATGATCTTTTGAAGACTTTTCAATCAAACATGTTGGCAAGAAATGCAAACCCTCTCGATAATATCGGCTTAAAAAATTGAGTTTCGCCGATGTAATCGGTAAAAAATCAACAAATGCTTTCGGAAGACTTATGCTTTTGGAAAATAAAGTCGACAAAAGTCAGATGGGAAAGCTAAGTTCTTCCGATGTTTCGACTCAACTCGCTGAGTTCATTCGACACGTTGGAGGAAAAAACTGAGTTTAACTTTATGAAAAAACAACTTTTCAGACTTGTTCAAAATAAAAGCTAAATCATGGAATGGGAATCTAAGGAGCAGAAGTAGTCTAAAAAAGGCTAAACACTAAAACTTCTAAGGAGGGTCCAAAAAATGTGAAACTTTTTGGGGAGGCGGTTGCAGAAGCAACAATTGGCAACTAGTTGGTGAACACAAATCTCTGAATAAACTATATATTCAAAACAAAAATGCTACATGGTGTTTTATTAGCAACTCATTTCAGGCTTCTTTCAATACCATTTAAGAATCTAGACGTATCCAGGAATGTAAAATTCAGTGCATCCCATTGATTGTAGTCCATTGGGGTAGGGTAACCAGGATTAGAAGTCCTGATAACTCTCTTGGGGACAAAAATGTGAGATGCATTTTACCTCTGTCTTTGGTTACCGTTAGATATGACACCACAGGATTGTGAAAGAATTAGATGGATACATTCATTTAATTTGTTACTCATTCCTCATGCTATTTTCATTCTTTTGATGCTTAAAGAATTTTGTCTTATGAGTCTTCCTTGATTTTTTATTTTAATTTTAATATATTGATTTATGTTCTTCCATCCATAGTGTCCTTTTGTGTGAGTGATGACTAGTTTCATCTCACGGACAAAGAATAACCTTTTGAGCAATCTATCTATTTTACTGATTTATTTCTTCACTATATCTTCTTGATATATATGTTATGTTTTGGAATTTTGACTCTCTATCTTAAGCCTTTTTGATTTCATATTGTAGCATGGGATTATTTTGAATGCCATATATCTGTCAATTCCACTTCCTTTCCGTGGGTCCATCACAACAAGCCTCCTAGGACAAACATTAGTGTGAAAGTGGATGGAGCCTTAAGATAGTATTATATATTTCATATACCTTAGTTATTTTACAGGGTTTAAACAAGACTTCAATGTGCTCTTGAAATAAATTTCCCTTCAAAATTCTATTAATTGAAAGAATCTTATCTTTGATCAAAATCTTGCAGAAATATCTTCCAATAAGTAGTCCTTGAATTGAAAGCATTTTGCAATTGTTCAGATTCCTATGTCCCCAAGCACCAAGAAATTGAGCTATCTTGTTTTGAAACAAATTCAAATGAACTTAAGAAAATAATAAAAGGAAGGAAAGTAAAACCTAAAAAGAAATCAAGAACGGATAAGACAAAGGTTTATTTATGTACAAAATGACTCCTTAAAAAACTATGTGAAATAAGGTTTGAGAACAAGCCCAATTACAGGAAGGTTCTCCTCCTACCCTTGTAAATCTTGTAACTTATAAGTCAAGGGGCCTAACTTCTCAGCAATCTAAAAGGGTCCAACCCATAGATGTTTAAATTTAGTATGTTTTCCCTTTTCATCATGCGGGTGATCCCATTTTATAACCAAGTCTCCAATTTCGAAATTTCCTTTCCTAGATTTTCATTTATCAAACCACCTCTTGACAATTTTTTGTTGTTGTTTAAATATTTCTTTAGACTTAATACTGGACTCTTCAAGCTTCAACAAAGTGTTAATATGAGATTTTCAAATTTCACAACCAGAACCTCGTGAAGCTTGCGTTAACTGAGAGGATGGAAGCAGAATGTTTGGAGGTAAAATAACATCTTTCCCATAAACTAGAGTATAAGGGGACACACATAAGGAGTTGTTTTGGGTTACCCTATCTTCCCACAATGCACTGGGAAGAGCTATGTGCCAACTACTTCGATTTTCAATAAAAATCTTCTTTAGAATTCTGATAAGATTTTTTTTTGTGGATTCCACTAACCCATTTCCCTGAGGATAATAATTGGAAGAATAATGCATTTTGATTCCCTTTTCACTAGCGAATTCAGTTTTTTTAATGAATGAAAAATAAGGCGCATTATAAAAACAAGTGAAATTGGAACCCCAAACCTGGTCATGATGTCCTCTAGTAAGAAGTTGATGGCCACGTCCTCGTTAACTTTGCGTAGTGGAAATACTTCTACCCATCTCGTGAAGTAATCCGTAGCTATGAGGATATATTTATGCTGTAGTGAAGAATTCAGATTAATTTCTCCAATGATGTCTATGCCCCAATGTTCAAAAGGCTCTAAAATAATAATAGGTTGCAATGGTCCGACTGCTTTTGCTAATCTTCCACCGCTTCTTTGACATACGTTGCACTTTTTCACATAGGCACAAGCATATTTAAATAATGTTGGCCAATAATAGCCAACCCTAAGGATATTATGAGCAGTAGTATCTCCAAAGAATTATCCTCCAACAGGGCCATCATGCAATTCTTTAACAACTTTGGAAGCATCTTTTTATTCGAGACATCTTAGAAATACTCTAGCGTAGTTCTTCTTGAAAAGAACTCCATCAATTATTTGGTAAGAGCTTGACTTCAAATGAAGCGACCTTCGTTTCTTAGAGTTCCAATGCTCTGGTAAATATCCTTGTTGGATGTAATGCACCAGGTCTCTATACCAAGATTCAAGAGTAGTAAAAATATGACACACATCAATAATATTTAACTCTACTTCATTTTGCCAATCACAGTCTTCATCATTATGACCTTCTGCAATTAACTTTCACAACCCTTGACCTTTGATAATATGTTAGCTGGAATATTTCACCTCCTACGGATAGCAAGGTGTTCCACTGGTCCAAATGGTTCAGATCCAGAACAAATAGAAGACAGAGGTTGAAGAATCTCCCTGGACGTCGTAGATACCTGGAATACAATGCTTTGATAGTCACCCTGTGTACCTACAATTAGCTCAACACGAAACAGATCAAAGAAACCATAGTATAATCTACTAATCTGTGTTAGTGACTAAGGAATCCAACAACATACATGTGAAATCAAACATCAACAATATATGTGGGACATAAATCAACTTGCATTAAAGAAATATGAAGAAGTTTACAACCAAGCCTTAATGTTGACATGCATCTCCATGAAACCAAGCATTCTCATCCCCATAAGCTCCGACTCTAACTCTCTCTATGCTCTCCAATGGTATGGACCAAGTGATCAATCCAACAACATGACAATACCTTAATATTTCTCCCCCTCAACCATGGCCATAAGCTTGTATTTATAAGGCTAGATGGATAGGGATGGTTGAGAGATTAGTGGGTGAGGTGGCCTCCAAGATCCTAGGATGGGGGATCTCAAGCTCAACGAACCCACAATGGTAGGGATAAGGGATATCTCGAGGCTTATCATCTAGAAGCCTTGAGAAGCTTCTCTTTTTCCCTTTTTACCTAGGGTACCACGTTTCTCCTTCAGTGATAGAGTGGTTCTGGTAATAACTGCTTATGGACTAAGGGCCATAAGTGGTGGCGCCGCTTGTGGGAAACAAGGGATGGGCGGTGCAAACAAGGGTACCACTTCTGGATAAAGGGTCAAGCGTGGTGCTGGGAATTTGTATGAAAAAGATTGACAAATGATATGAGTTTCCACTCCAGAAGCTAGGATTCAGGGCAAGTAGGTATGTCAAATGTCTTATCACATGATGGTGACAGGATTTTGGTATAACAAGATGCCCCCAAAGCATGAGTCTTAGAGGGATATGATAAATAAGGGCTTTGAGAGAACAAGTCATTGCCACAAGATGAAAATTTCAGCTTGATCGGAGCATATTGTCAAGTAGGCATCTGTAGTACATCAGTATGTTGACTCATAGACACAAGTAACCAAACTCATCGCTATAGACCAATACAAGGTAGATCCATGAGAGCAATAAACAAGCATGGTTACTAGAATACAACATAGATCCATGTGATAGAGGACTCAAACTTGGACATAGCTACCAAACATACAATGTAGATCTATGTCATACAGATGCAAATTTTGGCATAACCACGACCATACAAATGTGGATCCATGCTAGATATACAAAACTCCATCGCAACCTGGTGAAAGCAATGAGTGCTTTTAAACAAATGCCTAGGGTCTTCGTCTCATCTTCCACCAAGTACGATTCTATCCATGTGATTACAATGATATGAAGTCGAACATGGTAGAAACCACTTGATTACTGGACAATGATGTGAACCGTTAACAAGTGCAAGGGAGATCACCATTAATGTCAATGATTCCCAAGGTACTCTAGTACAATCTACTGAGTGTGAATAGATGTCCTGATGTCGAACACTCAGTCGATTCTATCGATCAAAGGTCAATGATGTGAACCTATGTCGAAAGTGAGAGAATCTGTCATTAAGGCATATAGATCTCAAGGTACTAAACATTGTTTCTAAGACTATTTCCTGGATGATGAGCTGATGTTGATGAGAAAAGTCTCGTCGAAGGAGGGCCATTATGAGTTCCACATCGACGACACGAAACTCAGAAGATAGTTCTGGAATGATGTGTATGTATTAACCATAATACTGACTCAAAGATACTGACACAAAGACTATGTAGACTGCACAGGTAAAATTTCTTCAAATCCCCTTTGAACATTGGGTGGCACGACAAAAGACTTGGCAGCATGACTAGACGAGACAGGCACACAATGCGACAGTGGACAATGCAATATTTTGAAAGACTCAAAGGATTGGCATGACTCATGAAAGTGGATTGTCATGGAGATCAGCTGAATACCTAATTGAATGACATGATTGTGCAGACAAGTGCCATGTTCAAAGGTAATGACAAACAACTGCCATTATTTGCAAAATGATTCTCTTCCCATTTCTCCCATCATGATTGATGAGTTCCTTTTTTTGGTTTTACGAGTTCAAAGAGGGTAACAAACACTCAATATAGATTGTTAGAAGACAAGTCCATAATCATATATTTTATGAACCTGAGAGAGGAGGGGTTCATTCCCAAAGTGGGTCTCTCAATGTTTAATTTAACGAGTCCACTGAAAGAAAACTCAGCATTGTTCATGTTTAGAGAGTCTGAACGAATACGAAAGAAGACACCAAAGGGGTCCTTTTTCATATGATTTAATCTCTAAGGCCTGAAAAAGTGTAAAATCATACCTTAGAGAACTCTTCCAGTCATGATTGGCTGGAGTGTTCCTTTTTCATAAATAGTCCTATCCGAACCAAAAAAAAGATAACCTACCTTCGGATGGACGGCTCTTCAAATAATTTTACGAGTATGGAGACAAGTACTCGACAATCTTTTCGTATTTAAGGATCATAAAAAGAGTTTAAAGAGGACTCCATGAGGTTTCTTTACACAATGTCACTTTTTACAAGGCTGGAAAGATTCGGAAATGGACTCGACGATCTTTTCATGTTTAAGGAGTTTGAAAAAAGATGTGAAAATAAGACTCCATGATGTTTCTTTACATAATGTCAAATTTTACGAGCCTGGAAAGATCCGGAAATGGACTCAGAACTTTGATACTAGGTTTAAAGAGCATGATCAAAGTGTCATAATAAACGCTCATCGACCTTTTTCCATTTTATGAAAGTACGAAAAAGCCATAAACAAACTTTCAAAGCTTTTTGCTAGAATTCTCCTATCTTGCAATAGTCTCAAAAACAAGTGTTAAATGCATTCAAAACTAGCATTAGGGATTACAACAGATAAATTTTGACTAAAACATAAATTTACATCAAAACTATAGCAAGTCAGACCCAAAAATGCCTATATAAGTCAAGTAAATAGTAAAAAATCAAATCATTTCACTATTTATCTCTAGCAGAGAGCACTTGGAGCATTTTCTTAGCCAAATCTTCCACAACTGATACCGGGAGTTTCCACTGTCCATTTTTAGCATCGTTAGTTGCAGGTAACAACTAAGACCCTTATATTTCATTTCATAGCATTTATTTTGAGATTTGGTGGGGTTTTGGGCCCATATGGAAAGCCCTAAAACTAAAAATTCGGGCACCACATCTACCCCTTGCGGGATACACGATACCACCCGAGAGCTGCACCAATAACACAGTGGATAGGCAGTGCCACCACTTGTCTCCAACGGTGCATAGGCAGTGCCGACCGTGGATAATTTAAACTAATAGTATGGGAAATGTAACTTCATTCTTTTTATTTTCAATGATTTAAGGATGATTCTAATGCATATCATTATTATTTTTGGCAGGTCTAGGTTGTTCAAAATATGGTGATATGGAAAGAAATAAATCATGACAATGATGTTAGGATATTTAGACACTTAGGAGTTAGTTAAGAACAACTTGTGTAATATATCCATTAGGTAGAAGTGTGTTTCTTTAGTATGCATTAGTATGCATTTGTAAATATTCTAATTTGACGGTCACGATATGTTCTAGACATAGAGTGATCTGACGGTTCAACTTCTCTTAGATCATACCTACCATTGATCCGTGGCTTAACACCCGATTGGTTTATGATATCTATTTAAATAGAATAGAGGGTGCTTGGCTAGTTGATCGATTATGAGAAACTCATGTAACTTTCTTTCTTTTGCATAATAAATTGCTCAAAGTAGCTATTTGGCTGGGGCCGTGGATTGTTTCCCTCTCGAGAGTTTTAACCACGTGACAAACATTGGTGTATTGATCTATGATTCATTTGTGTAAAGTGGTTTCTATTGGTGTTTGGTTCTTTGGGAGTACCCTATGTACCCTAACATGGTATCAGAGCTTTTATGAAGAGCCGCTTTCGATTTTGATCAAGATCTAGAATTGGTGTTGCCAAAACTTTGAAAGGGTTTCTGGTTCTAGATTTTTTATACATTTGTGGCCTATGGGAGCTGTTCTATTGTGTCTAAAGTATCGTTTCCATTTGGAAACAATTTTCATTTCACCGAAAACCGTTTCCGTTTGTTCCAGAAACACCCATTTCGGCAAATCTGAAGGTATAATGTTACAGTGACGGATTTTTATTTTTTTTAAATCTCTCATATTTTATCAGTCTTATTATTAGATTTTTTTGTTTTAGTCTCAGATTGTTGACTTCCCTGGTTGCGTATGCTCGTTGCCATGCACCTTGCACGATCGCGACGAATCAGAAACAGTGAGGGAAAGTTTTGTTCTTGTCTTCTCAGCTACGTATGCTCTTTGCCATGCACCTTGTGCGATCACGGCAAATCAGAAACAACGAGAAAACTTGAAAACGTAGACTTTTCGGGTAATCTAACCAAGATCTAAACCCATTGTGTGGAAAAAAAAAATTTGTTTTTGTTTTTCATTTTGTTTGTGATTTGCAGGAGAAAAAGGTAAGCATAGAGAACGAGATGGAAGAGTAAAAAAAAAAAAAAGCCCCCTTCCTCTTTCCATACTTTTATGTACCTTTTAAACTTAGCTCACTTGGTCCAAAGTTGCTTTACTCCTTGATAAGTCTTGAGTTCAAGTCTTATCAAGCTACTTTTTAGTGCATGCAATTTTTATTTTCAAGTTACTTTATTGTAAAAGTGCATCTCACATAAATAAAATAAAATAAAAAGTGAGTCACTTAAGTCTTTAATTTATTGTCGCACTATTTAAAAGTCACATTATTGTAAAAGTGAACATCACTTATTATACAAAAGTGATTCACTTCAAAGCAACTTTATTGTAAAAGTGATTGTCAAAGGTTGATCTTGGGAAGATGAGGCTTCTTTTTTTTTAGTTGGTCAAGTTAATATCTACCACGTCACTATTGGGGGCATCTTCAACATTTTCTTTGATCAAGCATAACTTCATCATCCAGAATCAGTTTTCAGTGCTATTTTTTTTTAAACCGCATATTTTTTCGAGCTATTTGCATCCAGATAGTTAGTTTCTGTTATTTTAGCCATTGTTTTATAGTATGGCCGCCCCTTGTGATATTATACTTACAAGTTCTAACTATTTCTCATGGAAATCTCATATGGAAGATGTTCTACGAAGCAGGGGACTTTTCAGGATAACCTCAGGGAAAGAAAAAGAACCCACTGATGATGATAAGAAAATTAAATGGGCAAATAGATGTGATGAAGCTCGTGGATTGATTGAGATGTCAATCTCTACTAATTTGCAATTCCACATATCTAAAATTGATGAACCTGATATAGCTTGGGAAAAGTTGGAATCTGTGTTTGGTAAACACAATGAAATTCAGGGTCATCAACTTGAGAATGAGTTGATTTCCTTGAATCCAAATGGGTTTCCATGCATTCAAGACTATTATATAAGTATAAAACTCTTAGACTATTATGTGCAGAATGCAATATTAAAAAAGAAGACAAACAATGTATTTATCATATTCTTTCCAAACTTGGACCTGCATATTCTGTTTTTGTATCTACATTCTACTCCATGAAAGAATCCTTGACTGTAGTTAGCTATCAATAGCCTACTCTTGAATCCTTTTGTGATTCCTTAATTAGAGAGCAATATAATCTCATTCATCTTGGAATAATTAATAATGCAGATACATCTGGGAAAGCCTTATTGTCCCAATAGAAAGAAAAGTCCAAGCCTCCCAAGAAACAGAATTTTTGCAATAATAAGCCAAACAACAAGGGTCCTAAACCCTCTCAGTCAGCTCCTTCTTTAAAAAATGACAAAGGATCCAAGCAAAAAGGAAAGAAGACTGAGCGTCATTGCAATTTTTGTGGGAAAGATAATCATGATGAATCTAAGTGTTTTAAGAAGATGGCAGCCTTGGAAGCAAAAATGAAGAAGCACCACATCAACCTAGATTCGTCTCCAGGATCTAACTCTCGTGGACATACAATTTGTGCTTCTGGTTACTCTTATACTGCATCTTCTTCTTCTACTTCAATTGAATGGCTCATTGATTCGGGAGCATCTTATCATATGGCTAAGGATAAAGCCATGTGTTCTACTATGCATGAATGTAACACCAAACAAATATTTGTTGGTGATGATAGATCTCTAAGTGTTGTAGGATCTGGAACAGTTCCAGTGGAAAATGGTCATTTCAGTGATGTACTATGTGTTCCAAAAATTTCCTACAATTTGCTATCAGTCTATCAAATTACTCATTCAGGTGAAGGCAAAACTGTGACGTTTACACCTCACCTAGTTGTAATCAAGGATTTTAAAAATCCTCAAAATATCCTTGCTACTGGAACTGTTGATGATATTACCAGGTTGTACAAATTTAACAACTTTGGGTCATCATATTTTTCTTCAGTTTTTGTTGCTCATAGTGATAACTTGAACAAACTTTGGCATAAGTGATTTGGTCACTTAAATTATCACTCATTGCAACAACTATGTAAAGACAATATGGTGACTGGTGTTCCAATGGTATGTTGCAAGGATGGTGTTTGTTTCAGTTGTGTACTCAGAAAACATCATTGGGACAGTTTTGACAAACATGCCTCTTGGCACGCGTCGGTTCCCTTGGAGCTTGTGCATAGTGACTTGTGTGGTCCTCTTCCATCTGCTTCCTTTTCTGGTTTCAAATATTTCTTAACTTTCATTGATGACTACTCCAGACGCACTTGGGTTTACTTCCTAAAACTTAAGAGTGAAGTATTTAACATGTTCTTGGCCTACAAGGCCCTTGTTGAAAAACAATCTGGTCATCAAATTATTAAGTTAAGACCTGACAATGGAGAAGAATATGTTAACAACAAGTTCACTACTTTTTGCATTGAACAAGGAATCCAACAACAACACACTGTTCCATATACGCCACAACAAAATGGTGTAGCTGAACGGAAGAACTGCACTTTAAAATAAATGGCTAATTGTATGATCCAATCTAAGGGACTAAGTCTTCAATATTGGGCTGAGGCCATAAATTGTGCAAATTACATAGTTAATCGCACACCCACTAAAGTTTTACAAGGTATAACACTGAAATAAGCATGGAGTAAAATTAAACCAGATGTAAGTCACTTTCGTGTGTTTGGTTGTGAAGCATGGGCTCACATTCCAGATGAAAAACGGAAAGCATTGCAGCCTAAAAGTGAAAAGTGCATATTTGTTGAATATTCTGAAGATGTAAAAGGTTATAGACTTCTTCAGCCACATTCTCATGATATAATTATTAGAAGAGATGTTAAATTTGATGAAAATCTCTTGGCCTACGAGCCTAACTTGGCGGGTGTGCCATTTTTGGTTTGTGATCCTGATTCGGCGATTGTGCCTTCTTCTTCTTCTTCTTCCAGCTTCCTTGATAGATTTCCAACTCCAATTTCTGATGATGACAGTGAGGATGAAAATCCACCTCCTCCTGCTCATGTTCCTACAATTGCACCAGCACCAATGCCTCCTCGATGGGTCCGTTCAACATGTGAAGCAGCTGGTGATATTGCTAGTGATCCTCGAGATCAACGTCGAACACGTTCTCAGTTTCAGCGAGCCTCTTCTCTTTTGGCTCAAGTTTCTGAGAATAATGATCCAGAAACTTTTGTAGAAGGTTCAGGAAATCTAGATTGGGATGCAGCTATGGATGAAGAATATCGTTCCTTAATGGCAAACGATACTTGGGATCTTGTTCCTCTTCCAAAAGGAAGAAAAATTGTCAGATGTAAACAGATCTACAGAACTAAGTGTGCATCAGATGGAAGTGTTGAAAGACTTAAGGCAAGGTTAGTTTCCAAAGGTTTTTTCCAAGTTGAAGGGATTGACTACAATGAAACCTTTGCCCCTGTAGCAAAAATGAACTCCATCCGCCTTGTTCTTTCCCTTGCAGCCTTACATAACTGGGAAGTCCATCAAATGGATGTCAAGCCTTCCTTCTTACATGGTGATTTATAGGAGGAAATTTACATGGAACAACCTCCTGGATATGTTCAGAATAAATCTAGCCTTGTTTGTCTCCTTAAGAAATCCTTATATGGCCTTAAGCAAGCTCCTAGAGCTTGGTATGCCAAAATGGATATCCTTCTCCTTGACACTGGTTTTTCTAGATGTCATTCGGACCCCAATGTCTATACCAAGAAAGTAGGTAACCATCTCATCATACTTGTTCTTTACATTGATGATCTTATCCTTACTGGTAGTGACCCTAAACTTATAACCCATGTGAAATCCAGTCTTAAGAAATTTTGAAATGTCAGACTTAGGACATTTGCATTATTTTCTTGGTCTCCAAGTCTTGCAAACCAAAGAAGGAATCTTTCTTTCCTAGTCTAAGTATGCTTGTGACCTTCTTCGTCGCTTCCACATGGAATATTGTAAACCAGCCCCTTCTCCCTTCCAGTCTGGAGTCAAACTTTCTACCACTTGTACTTCCCCTGAAGTAGATGCCACCTTGTATCGTCAGCTTGTTGGTAGTCTTTTATACTTGACTCATTCCCATCCTGACCTTTCCTTTGCCATTGGTCGTGTTGCCCATTATATGCAAACTCCTCATGAAAGTCATTGGAAAGCAGCAAAAAGAATAATTCGATATATTCGAGGTACAATTCAGTTTGGGATTCATTACAATACAGGGGGGAAACCTTTGTTGGTCGGTTTCACTGATTCAGATTGGGCCGGTGATCCTGATGATCGAAAGTCTATTGCAGGTTATGTTTTCAGTCTGGGATCTGGAACTGTCACTTGGGATTGTAAGAAACAACAAGCTCTTGCTCTTTCTTTAGTAGAAACAAAATATCAAGCCACAGTTAATGCCAGTCAGGATGCTTTATGGCTTTGACAGATCCTTTCAGAGTTTGGATTCGAACAGCAGTAGCCTGCTCCACTTTGGTGCGAAAATCAAAGTGCCATCAAGCTTGCCAAAGATCCAGTTGTACGCCAGCACAGCAAACACATTGAGCTACACATGCACTTCATAAGAAATCTTGTTCATGATCATGTTATTGAAGTGCTCTATTGTCCTACAGATGATCAAGTTGCAGACATCTTCACCAAGTCTCTTACAAAAGCGAATTTTTCTAAACTTTGGTCTATGTTAGGAGTTCAGGAATGTGTCCTTAAGGGGAAATAGGCTCTAATGTCTCCTTCCTTCTCCTAATAGTGTCACTTTTGTAAATCCTTCAATCCTATCCCAAGTTGTTCTTAAGGGGGGATTTTAGGATATTTAGACACTTAGGGGTTAGTTAAGATCAACTTGTGTAATATATCCATTAGGTAAAAGTGTGTTTCTTTAGTATGCATTTGTAAATATTCTAATCTGACTGTCATGATATGTTCTAGACATAGAGTGATCTGATGGTTCAACTTTTGCTAGATCATACCTACCATTGATCCATGGCTTAACACCCTATTGGTCTATGATCTCTATTTAAAGAGCATAGAGGGTCCTTGGCTAGTTGATCGATTATGAGAATCTCATGTAACTTTCTTTCTTTTGCATAATAAATTGCTCCAAGTAGCTATTTGGCTGGGGCCATGGACTGTTTCCCTCTCAAGGGTTTTAACCATGTGACAGACATTGGTGTATTGATCTGTGATTCATTTGTGTAAAGTGGTTGCTCTTGGTGTTCGGTCCTTTGGGAGTACCCTGTGTACCCTAACAAATGAGGATGCTGCTGCCGAGAGAAATGCGGGTTGTATTGCCGCATTATGGGACTGTGGGCTCTTGAAGTTCTTCTGGACCCCAAGCATGGTGTTGCACGAATGGCTACTGGAACACATACTGTAAATGTGGAATCCAGAACAACAATACTTCAAGGTGGGGGCTCATATACTTACAGTGGAGGTAGAGGATATCTACTTCCTGATTGGTCTATCGAGACGGGGTGCCCTCATCTCACTAACAGGTTCTCGTGGTGGGGACATTACTACCAGAGAGCTTATAGATCGACACTGTGCACCACGAACAGGTACATCGGGGAAGAAGATTCTCATCAAGGCAGTGACGGATAGGGATCTATGGACCATTTTATTTACTATGCAGAGGGTGGCCGGGAGTCAGGGTGTGCACCAAGCTTATAGGGAACACATGTTGTATGCCATAGAGGCCATGGAACCTATAGTGTTCAACTGGGCAGAAGCAATGCTTCCAATCTTCAAGTATCAGCTGACTAAGTGTTGGAAAGGAGAGTTGAAGCAATTCTCCTTTGGTTCCATCTTAGCTTGCTTCTTCTTTGAGCGGGTTCCACAAATGAGGCCTCAGGTGACCTTCCAGAGTCTGAGAGCATAGGATCCCCATATGCTAAGGTGGGTCCAGGTAATGGATCGCACAGGAGCAGGTAGGGGAAGGGTGAAGTTCGGTGATCCATTCTTCAGATGGCTATGAGATCAGATCCTCATGGTTGAGTATTATGCTTATGCAGGCACAGAATTCACAGGATATCCTGACCTACCACTCCCACCTGGCAGACAGTGGGGTGACATCGGTGAGGAGCAAGAAAACCCTAAAATGGATGAAGTGTTTTTTATGTTTTTTAAAGTTTTATAATTTTTATGTTAAGTGACAAGACCTATATATTCTCATGCAGATGTTGGAGCAGCATGACCTGGAGGAGCATCTCCATTGGATAGGGGATCAGGAGCTCGCTTTGTACCACAGGGTGATGATATCACTTGGGAGCTGGAGGAGAACCTGGAGAGGTTGGCCTTGGATATCGCAGATGATGACATAGATGACCTTCCAATGAGATATCAAAGATCTACAGCAAGAGTACCAGGTCGATTTAGTAGGCTGCTACATAGGGTAGCTCGAGCAGTGATGTGCTATCACGAGCACCACTAGTGTATGAGATATGTACTGAAAGCTGATACCTTCAGGATTTTGTATGATGATTTTGCTTGAAAGCCGATGTGCTTCAGAGGAGGTCTCGGGACCTATTTTTGTAAACTTTTTCATATATATATAGACTTTTACACTGTGTTTATATGTTTCGAATGGAAAATGTGTTTTCTATGAGTTTTACGTGTCTCTCAATGTTTATTTACAATGAACCATGTTTGATTTACCGTCATGAATGGGCAATATGCCAATCTAGGATGTAGTTAGCCAATGAGTTAGCGACTACATTATGTTCCCTAGGGATATGCCTATAAGTAATAGTTTCGAATTATCTTTCTAACAAATGCACTCTCCGGAAGAGGCAGAGGAGTACTGAGTTCCTAATGGTGTAGACATGGTTCAAATGGCGAACCATGAGCTTCGAGTCCATCATGACTACTATGTCACGAACATCCTGGGAAGCAGCTTCAGTGAGAAGACTGATGACTGCTTCATACTCGAGGATGTTATTAGTAGTGGGACCTATACAAACCGCTCCTGAACTAACCAAATATTTAGCTGGGGAATAGAGAACCCAAGCATCCGAGGTGAGATTCAAGGTGTGGCAGCAAGCACCATCAACAAAACCGTAGAAATCCATCTGCATGACCAAAACATGGTATAAACATATGTGGACACGAAACTCAAAACCATCTTGAAAATACTAAAATCACATTGAAAGCCAATCAATATACATATATACAAGATACTACCTAAGAAAACCTAGGCATAGTGCCCTTTCAGGTACAACCCATTGCGAGGTTGCCCCAAAGGGATTCCATCATAATCAATGAGCTCGTAGGCTCCTTTCTTTAACACCTTAGAAATAATGAAAGGTCCGTACCACATGGACTCGAACTTACCCTTCCCTAGTTTGTCGTATCTCTGGTCATAATTCAAGACTAGGTCACCCTCATTAAATACACGAGGCTAGATGGATTTATCATACTACACCTTGATGCATTTCTTATGTGCCTCATTAGCCAAGGAAGCATCTCTACGAGTCTCATCAAGGTTGCTCAAGTATAAAAATATTTCTTCCTCTGTGGAAGTGTCTAGGAGAAGTTCGATGGAAATTTGTAAAGATGGAATCTGACATTGGATGGGTAAGATAGCTTCAAGTCCATAGACAAGCTGAAATGACATGAAACCAGTAGCTGTTTTCACAGAAGTCCGATGAGCCCAAAGGGTGGAGAAAAGAACGTGGTGCCAGTTGGATTTATGATCTCCAACCATTCGATGAAGCATAGTTTTCAAAAATTTGTTAATGGCCTCTACCTAAACATTAGCTTGTGTATAATATGGCATAGAGTTTTCATGGTGAAACCCTAGCTTAGCACTCATTTCCTCCATCATCTGATTACGAAAATGGGATCCGTGATTAGTAACGATGGACTGCGGAACTCCAAATCTAGCTATGATATGATTGAACAAGAAGAGAGTGGCAGTCTTACCATCTTATGCATATGTAGGCATGGCCTCAACCCATTTAGTGAAATAATCAATGGCTACGATGATGTAACCATGCCCCCCGGCTGAGGTAGGATTACAATGCATGAAGTCAATCCCCCGTTTGGAGAATGGGCCAACGGCAATGACGAAGTGTAGTGGAGCAAGATGGGTGCGCTTTTTAGGATAGAAGTGTTGACAAGGTGGGCATTTATCAATAGCCTTATGACAATATTTGAATATAGAAGGCCAGAAATAGCCAGCGCGAAGGATTTTATGGGCTGTAGCCATCCCAAATAAATGACCGCCACATGCTCCAGAGTGGCAATAATTCAACACAAGTTTATCCTCATGAGTGAGGCATCGCCGGAGAATAGAGTCAATCCCACGTCTATACAAAGTATCATTCAGGATGATAAAGTATTTCATGTGGTGACAGATACGGTGGCTATAATTGTAGGATAAATGCGGCTAAAAATGTTGTGTCTAGAGATATATAAGCAAATCTCCATACCAAGGATCAGTAGTGCTTATCAGGAACAGGAATTCATCCGGAAATGAATCACTGGGATCAGATTCTGTTGAAGCACAAGGAAGATCACACATAAGCTCTGCAAAGAAAAAATATTTCTTTGATGTAGCCTTGGCAAACTCTAGATCAATCTCCTGAAGGATAACAATCCAGAGGGAGTACTTGCCCCCGAGCACCTGACGAGTCAGGATGTAGTACATCAGGTTTTGGTTTTCCAACATGGTGGTAGTGCGGATAAAAATGTAATGACGAAAATTTTGTACAACAATGACCGTGGCCAATGCTAACTTTTCCACACGTGAATAACGGGTTTCAGAATCCAGGAGATTCTTACTGGCATAATAAATCATGTTCTCCTGACTGTGGATATTGTCCTGCGCTAAAACCATAGAGATGGTAGTAGTAGAGGCAGCAATATACAAGAGAAATTCCTTTGAATAATCAGGGGGGTGTATCATGGGTGAATGAGTCAAATCGTGATTAAGATCATCAAAGGCGCATTGGTCCTGGTCATCCCAGAAGAATGGAGTGTTCTTCTTAAGGAGACACATATAACCGTGCATTTTCTCTGCAAAATTGCACACGAAACGACGGAGAAAGTTTTCCTTCCCCTGCAAACTTTGGAGTTCAAGGAGATTAGTTGGGGCTGGTAGATCAAGAATGGCAGCAATTTTTAAAGGATCTATCCAGATGCCATCTTTGGATACCACAAAACCTAGCAGACGTCCTATCTCAACACAAAAAACACATATATGCGGGTTGAGTCGTATATTATAATGACGACATCTCAGGAATATCTCTCTAAGATGACTAGGGTGGTCCTCCCATCGCTGTGAATGAGCGGGGAGGTCGTCAAGGTACGGTTCAACAATGTGTTTGACATCATGAAACGCATAGGACATCGAATGCTAGAATGTTGCTCCAACATTTTTCAAGCCAAATGGTAACTTCTTATATGCGAAGGTTCCCCATGGGAAAATGAATGCCGTCTTATGTTGATTGGAGGGTAATATCTCAATTTGATAATAGCTAGGGAAGCCATCCATGAATGAAAAGATGACACTTACAGCACAGTTGTCGATAATTTGATCGATGTGCGGGGTAGGAAAGTTGTCCTTGGGACAAGCTTTATTCAGATTGCTAAATTCGATACAGACTCTAATGGTGCCCTGCGTTTTATTGACAGGGACAATGTTCGATACCCATTCTGTCAAGGGTACAGGATAAATAAACCAAGCTTTTAGAAGCTTCTCAATTTCAGCTTTTATAGCTGTTAGCTAGAATATTTCACCTCCTACGGACAACAAGGTGTTCCACTGGTCTGAATGGTTCAGATCCATAACAAATAGATCACAGAGGCTAATAACTCTCCCTAGACACTGTAGATATCTGGAATACAAGGCTTTGATAGTCCACCTGTGTACCTGCAATCAAGCTTAACATGAAACAAATCAAAGCAACCAGAATATGATCTACTAATGTATGCTAGTGACTAAGGAATCTAGCAATATATATCTGAAATCAAACATCAACAATATATATGGGACAAAAAATCAACTTGCATTAGAAATATGAAGAATTTTACAACCAAGCCTTACTGTTGACATGCATCTCCATGAAACTAGCTCTTCATCCCCAAAAGCTCTGACTCTAGCTCTCTATTCTCTCTCCAAATGATCTTGGGCCAATAATCAATCCAATAGCATAAAAATACCTTCAATGTTTTCCTTTAAACCATGGCTATGAGCTCATATTTATAGGGCTTTAATGGATAGAGATGGTTGAGAAATTAGTGGGTGAGGTGGCCTCTAAGATCCTAGGATGAGGGATCTCGAGCTCAAACAACCCACAATAGTAGGGATAAGGCAGTACATGAGGCTTATCATCTAGAAGCCTCGAGAAACTTCTCTTTTTCCCTTTTTACCCAGGGTACCACGCTTCTCCTTCTATGACAGAGCGGTTCTGGTAATAACTACCTATGGACCAAGGGAAATGGGTAGTGGCACCGCTTGTGGACAACCAATGAAAGGCGGTTCGAGCAGGGGTACAACTCCTGGATAAAGGTGCATGCGTGGTGCTAGGAATTTGTATGACAGACTAATAAAAAACCATTTAGTTTCCACTCCAGAAGCTGGGATTCAGGGCAAGTAGGTATGTCAAATGTCTTATCACATGATGGTGACAAGATTTTGGTATAACAGGATGCCCCCCAAAGCATGAGTCTTAGAGTGATATGATAAACAAGAGCTTTGAGAACAAGTCGTCGCTAGGAGATGAAAATGTAGGCATCTGTAGTACATTAGTATGTTGAATCATAGACACAAGTAACCAAACTCATAGCTGCAGACCAATACAAGGCAGATCCATGAGTGGAATAAACAAGCATGGCTACTAGAATACAACGTAGATCCATGTGATAGAGGAGTCAAACTTGGACATAGCTACCAGACATACAACATAGATCTATGTCATACAGACGGAAATTTGAGCATAGCCACGACCATACAAATGTGGATGCATGCTAGATATACAAAATTCAATCGCAACTTGGGGAAAAATCAATGAGCGCTTTTAAACAAATGCCCAGGGTCTTCGTTTCGTCTTCCACAAAGTACGATTCTATCCATGTGATTACAATGATCTGAAGTTGAACATGATAGAAACCACTTGATTACTGACCAATGATGCGAACCGTTAACAAGTGCGAGGGAGATTACCATTAATGTCAATGATTCCCAAGGTACCCTAGTACAATATACTGAGTGTGAATAGATGTCCTAAGTCAAACACCCAGTCGATTCTATCGATCAAAGGTTAATGATGTGAACCTATGTCGAGAGCGAGAGAATCTGTCATTAAGGCATACAAATCTCAAGGTACTAAATATTGTTTCTAAGACTATTTCCTAGATGATGAGCTAATGTCGATGGGAATAGTCTCGTTGAAGGAGGGCCATGATGAGTCCCACATCGACGACATGAAAATAAAAACATAGTTCTGTAATGATGTGCATGTAGTAACCATTTGACTAACTCAAAGATACTGACACAAAAACTGTGTATACTACAGAGGTAAAACTTCTTCATATCCCCTTTGAACATCGGGTGGCATGACAAAATAACTTGGTAGCATGACTAGACAGGACATATACACAATGCGATAGTGGACAATGCATTCTTTTGAAAGGCTCAAAGGATTGGCATGACTCATGAAGGTGGATCGTCACGGAGATCAGCTGAATACCCAATTGAATGACATGATTGTGCAGACAAGTGCCATGTTCAAAGCTAACAATAAACAACTGCCATTATTTGCAAAATGATTTCCTTCCCATTTCCCCCATCATGATCGATGAGTGCCTCTTTTTGGTTTTACAAGTTCAAAGAGGGTAACAAACACTCGATATAGCTTGTCAGAAGACAAGTCCAAACTCATATTTTTTACGAAACTGAGAGAGGAGGGGTTCGTTCCCAAAACGGGTCTCTCAATGTTTAATTTAACAAGTCCACTGAAAGAAAACTCAGTATCGTTCATGTTTAGAGAGTCTAAATGAGTAAAGAGAAAAACTCCATGGGGGTCCTTTTTCATATGATTTATGTCTGTTCCAAATCCTCCCAGGTATTTTGCATATGGGGCCCAACCTTCAATTCCTGGACCATTAGGACCACTAGGACCACTAGGAGGTAGAAAACCTCCAAATCCATTGGAACCACTAGGTGGAGGGCTACCAGACCCTCTAGATCCATAAGGAGGAAAGCCACCAGGTCCCCAGGACCACTAGGACCACCAGGAGCATAAGGAGGAAAATTGCGAGATCCTCCGGGACCATGGGGTTCCCCAGGGGGAGGACCTCCATAAGGTTGTCCTCCCATAGTATGTATAGGTATCCCTCCCATGGCTGGCATGTAAGACCAGTTGGGTTGCCCCCATGGTGTAAAAGTGTTACTAGGGTATGGAATTCTAGTATAAGGTGTTCCTGTAGGATTAGATGGATGATTACCTACATGTATTTAATAAGCATAACCACTAGAAGACTGAATGGTAATAGGTTGTGCCCCCAAGGGCTGACCTGAACTAGATGGGGGATTTACCACATTAGTGTGGATGGGAGGGACAAAAACTATAGATGTTTCTATGTTAGAGGTCTTCTCTTGACTAGGTACAACTCTGGTATCAGATAACATAGGTCGTGTCGGCGGTTTCCCCCCGACATTCAAAGGTGCTGACGAAACAGGAATTGAAGGTTGGGCCCCAGATGCAAAATACCTGGGAGGATTTGGAACAGACATAACATAAAAGCTGAGAGGGGTGGAAATTTGAACTGGGCTGTGGGTTGTTAATGGATGATCTATAATCAGTTCAATGGGTCTCATAGAATCAGCTAGTGAACGATATCCCACATGAAGGGATGTGGAACGTACTGGTGTAGAACCTAATAGGTTATCAATATGCTTTTATACCTCTTGTGCAAGAAGAATAGTAGCACGGTATTTCCTGTGTTCTTGTTCATTCTCAGGAGAACTTACACGAGTGCCAAATGAGGCAATGGCCTGTCCGATGGGTGTCTCCCAAAAAGGAGCATTAGGACCAAAGTCCAGACGGGTATCATCAACATGACCTTCCAAGGGAAAATGGAACGATGAATCTTCCTGCGAAGGCTATTGGACCAAGGGAGGTGAGTGTGAAGAATATGGTACTCCACTTTCCACCACCACATTATCTCCCACTTGGGAGGTGGTAGTAGCTCCTTGGTTGATAACTTCCATTGGATTTTCTCCTGAAACAAGAATAAAATCAGGTGGCAAACCCCGTACTCTCCTAGAGTGTCTTAACTCATCCAATTTGTACAGTTCCTATCTAACCTAGGGTCTGAAAATCTAAAAAAAACACACCAAAAGACTTCCCTACTCAAACTATAGGTCAAAACAAGCAGACTTAAAATGACAGGAGGATTTCAAAAGTCAGGTCTCTCACTAGGATTGTCAAGCAGGTGCCACTCACGATATACCTTGAGGGTACGTGCGTAGTAATCTACTTGAATGCTATTTTTTTTGTATGGCTCCAAACAAGATGGCCAAAGGGTTTTTCTCAGATAGATAAGGTACCCTAGTGGGGTCTCCCAATATACTCAAGGTACGTGGGAGCTTGAATCGGTATTAGTGCTGTCTAATGCATAACCGTACACAAGGGGCCTTCCAATATACAATCGAGTACATGAAGTACCTTTCTATATACCTCAAGGGTACATGAAAGGTCGTTCGATATACCAACGGTGCATGGAAGAACCGTGCGAGTACCGAAATGTAATGCTGACAAAATAACGAAAACTCCTATGCTTTACGATGCCTGAACATGTCTCTAACCTATCACTCAAGTTACTAAATAAATTTTAACCTATAACTACCGTTAGTTTTAACTTGTATGGTTAGGTGAATGCATGATGTTTTGACAGAAGAGTAAAACCATGCAATATGCTTGTGCAAATGTTCACTTTACCGTTCAATATGCCTACTTATGGGAGGGAAGATAGTGTTTTTCTTTTTGTTTCAAAACCAAAAATCATTCCAATCAATAGTCATGAACATCAAATCAAAGAAAAGCAAACACTTTTACAAACCAAATTCTTCTTTTCGAAAGCAAATGAGAAGGGTGAGAATCTCTTTTCCTAAAAGAACAACACCAAGCACACCTATATTCCAATGCACTCTAACTTTTAAAATTTCTCAAAAACATAAACAAATCTAACTTAAAACTACCATTTTTTTTATATATTTTGATTGAGATAGTCCTATATGCATGAGAGATGAAAGATCATAAAAGTCCTGAAAGCTTGTAAATCCAATCAGAAATCCCAAATCCAACACTCAAATATGATGTCCTAATCTCAAGCAAAACTTTTCTTTTTTGAAGGAAAGAAAAATAAGTTTACTATGCAAGCAAGAAATGAAATCTAGAAGCTAATATAGTGTTCTTCTTTTAATATATGCAACGAAAAGAGAGTTCAATGAGCACCCTAACTTTTAGAAAACAAGAAATCCTTCTTTAAGCACAACCAACAGGCAAGAAGTGGATGAACAATAAAAAAGACTAAATAAACTTTTGAAATTCCACTCAAATCAATCTTAAATCATCAAAGCAACAAGCCACACACATCAGATTCAGTAACACAAGCCTGATAAAAAAACTGAAAGCAATCAAAATTCCAAATTTTTACAAAGAAAAATGAGGAAAAAGAGTTTTGGACTAATGCCTACTTGGCACCGCACTTCGTAGGTGTTATAAGAGCATTTACAAAGCAGCACCGCTCCTTGCAAACCAGATACAGGCAATGGCATTGCTTACTGCTCACTATGTTTAGGCGGTGGCACTGCTTCTCATACAAAGCATGGTTGTGGTTCCCTGTAGATGGCCAAAACAAAAAAGAGAACAATGGATCAGATCAGAAAATACTAGATCAAGGCAAATACTATCGAATTGAATGTGGTAACAGAGCATAAAAGACCGAAATGACTTAGATCTGAACAGATCTGGAAATTTCAAACCCAAATAATACAAATAAGAAAGTAGATCTGACTGAAAAGAGTTGAATAAAATGGAGCCTAGATTCGGACAAGAGTTGTAGACTGATGAAGATCAGAACAACTGAATACTTAAATCCCAAGAAGAGTCACCAGATTTGTTAGCTGGAATATTTCACCTCCTACAGATAGCAAGGTGTTCCACTAGTCTGAATGGTTCAGATCCAGAACAAATAGATCACAGAGGCTGATAACTCTCCCTGGACACTGTAGATATCTAGAATACAAGGCTTTGATAGTCCACCTGTGTACCTGCAATCAAGCTCAACATGAAACAAATCAAAGCAACCATAATATGATCTACTAATCTATGCTAGTGACTAAAGAATCTAGCAATATATATCTGAAATCAAACATCAACAATATATATGGGACAAAAAATCAACTTGCATTAGAAATATGAAGAAGTTTACAACCAAGCCTTAGTGTTGACATGCATCTCCATGAAACCAGCTCTTCATCCCCAAGAGCTCCGACTCTAGCTCTCTATGCTCTCTCCAAATGATCTTGGGGCAATAATCAATCCAACAGCATAACAATACCTTCAATGTTCTCCTTTCAACCATGGCTATGAGCTCATATTTATAGGGATTTAATGGATAGAGATGGTTGAGAAATTAGTGGGTGAGGTGGCCTCTAAGATCCTAGGATGAGGGATCTTGAGCTCAACGAACCCACAATAGTAGGGATAAGGCAGTACACGAGGCTTATCATCTAGAAGCCTCGAGAAACTTCTCTTTTTCCCTTTTTACCCAGGGTACTGCACTTCTCCTTCTATGAGAGAGCGGTTCTGGTAATAACCGCCTATGGACCAAGGGAAATGGGCGGTGGCACTGCTTGTGGACAACCGATGAAAGGCAGTGCAAGCAGGGGTACTACTACTGGATAAAGGGGCATGTACGGTGCTAGGAATTTGTATGATAGATTGATAAAAAATCATTTAGTTTCCACTCTAGAAGCTGGGATTCAAGGCAAGTAGGTATGTCAAATGTCTTATCACATGATGGTGAGAGGATTTTGGCATAACAATAGCTGTGGCCTTTCGAGGATGGACTTGCCTAAGTTTTTGCCTGACAGGTTTTGCCGAGGGATAGGTTTTAATCTCATGGACAAAAATGGAGGGGTCAATCCCCGACATCTCTTCGTAGGACCAAGAAAAAATATCACGAAATTCTTTAAAAAGTGCCTTATAGGCTTCAGATTCATCTGCGGAGCAGTTCTGCCCAACATTAACATGATCGATAGTGTCAGGCTTGGCTAATATGTCAATCAGATTTGTCTAAGTAATGTTGCAAAGGTTTCCTTTAGAATCTGTATCTTACAACAATATAGGATTTTGGGGAACGTTGACAATATCAGTGGGAAACAATGATGCAAAATCATGGCTCTTCGAACTGGTATTGGGGAGGAACATGGATCTATGATGGTGATCCTCCCAAATGGGCTCATCTGTATTCATGTTCTATATAATGGACTCATCGAAAGGAAATGTCTCGGAGAGATAGTCTGGAACCAGAAGAGTAGGTTCTAACCAGTATGGTAAATGGTAAGGATCTGAAGCCACTAGATGAAGGTCATCAGTGTGATCATCGGATGAGGTTTGAATGGAATCATACATAGCTTTGTGTGGACTTAATGAGGTGGAATCAACAACATGTTTTCCCTTAGGATCACAATCAAATGAGACGTTCATATGGACTGACACAGAATCAGTTCTAGGAGGAGTGGATGGAAAAACTCCCATGAGGGATGAATCCTTCAACACGCTTACCCCAATCGACTGGTAAGGAGGAGGGGACTTGCTTAACATGGGGATGTTATTAGCTGTGGAGGTAGCAACATCTGACATATAGAAATCAAGCTGGTTAATAGTAATGATTCTCCCCAGATGTGGAAATTGGACGGTTCGGAATACTGTTGAAGCAACAATAGTCATAGCATAGAACCAATTTCGTCCTAGAAGGAGATTGTAATCTAAAGGGGCATATACCACTTCTACTTGGATGGAAACGGTTTTTCCCCCTAGCTCAACTGCGAGGGCTGATATGAGACCGTGGGGCTGGAAACCCCGTCTGTCAAAGGCCTTAAGGGTCGTAGGTGATGTTACAAGATCGAGAGAGCCAAGGGATTTCCAACATGACAGAGACAAAACGGAGGTTGAAGCTCCTTCATCTAGGATCATTTGAAAAAATTTCTTTCCAACCACTTTCGTAACGACTTGAAAAGAAATTTTATGTGGTGACTTAGACTTATAGTTCTCAACATTGAAATGAATCAAGTTGGTGTTATCCGGGTCTAAAGTTCCTAATGCAATCAATAGGTTTTTGCGCTGTGTAGGGAAACTTTGGAGCACTTCTAGGGTAGACATTGTACAAGGTGCCTGAGCGATATCTTCAACCACATTATAAAATTGAGTAGCTCAGGCACTAGGATTAAATACTGCCTTCCAAATATTACTCTTAGGTGGGTGCAAAATCATGTCGAGAGTAGGCTTCTTGATAGACAAGGGGACAGTAGATGAGGACTCAGGAGAACTAGTAGAAGGGGCTTTCCCTGAAGATGGATGATCTTCATTTTTATCTGCAGGTTTATCATAATTCTAGCTTCGAGTTTGCAGATGGATGGTATCTGAGGACATCATACGAATTTCCTCTGACGAACTAGAATTATCCTAATTAGACACGTGGTCTATCAGCTATTGTTGAGAGGGAAAAGGATTCGTAAGTACTACAGGTGTGGGATTGGACTTCAAAAACTGGGAGATTTCATCCCGACGAGGACACTCCTTTGAAAAATGGTCACCACCATAGAGCAGACAGGGATATTTCACTTTTCTTTTTCCTTTGTCATTATCACCATTGGTTGGTCGTGGAGTCTCCGGTTGGTTTCCATGTTTTTTTATTTTGCTTTCTACCTTTCTTTTTATTATTACCCAAGGTTTGAGTACTTTGAATGGAATTGACCTCGGCGGAAACCTTAGGAGTTGAAGGCATAGATGGGCTAGTTTGGGTTTGCTTGGCAAGTTTCATCATTGATGGGGACTAGATTGAACCAATAATCCCATCAATAGGTACTTCTGCTGGTGGCTTGGTAGGATCGGTGCTGGGGCAAGGAGCTTGAGGAATTAGGTCATAAAGAGTGCTAGACTGGGAATAAACCAAGTCTAGATACTAATCCCGACTAATAGCTTGATCTTCAGTAATGACGTCACCCATGGCCACATCTTGGGCAATAGGAGGCAACAAGGATTGGGTGAACCAATCAGCTAGTAACTGATCTGGAATACAGGCCTTAATAAGCCTTCTCTGCCTTCTCCACTCATGAATATGATCAGATATGTGGGTGGAGGTGTTCTGTCACAGAGAGGTTAAAATATCAGTACCCATTTCATAATGAATAGGGAGCTTAAAGTGTGTAAGAAACACGATTGCCAATGAGCCAAAAGCCACAAACAAATGTTGTGGGAGTTCAATGTACCACTTCGCAGTCGTATTGGTCAAAGTTCGCTGAAAGATTAGTAACTGAATGGAGTCATCCATGAGGGAGTTTGAAGAACACCATGAATGGAATTTCATCACATGGTTCTTCGGATCGTCTCCTTTCTTCCCATCGAATTTTGGAATGTTCGATGGTAACTTTACCAGAATGGGTGGCCACGAGGGATTGTGTCGAATGGGATCATTAATCAACTTGGACAAATCAGGTAAGTCCAAAGTTGTTAGGAAAGGTAACTGTCGGTTGGGATGAACATACTGGTAATATTGGTATGGCATATAATTACCAGTAGGACCATAAGTGGACTAATAAACAGGTTGTTGTGATAAAGAAGTACCGAAAGATCTGCCCGTAGGGGGTTGATTTCTGGGATCAGGACCGCTAGGACCGACAGGGCCTCCTGGAGGAGGACCACCAGGGCCACTGGGACCACCAGGACCACTGGGACCACCAAGACCACCAGGACCATCAGGACCACCAGGAGGCGGACCACTAGACCCTCCAGGGCCACCAGGAGGCGGACCACTAGACCCTCCAGGGCCACCAGGAGGAGGTAAACCTCGAGAGCCACCAGAGCCACTAGGAGGAGGGCCACCAGACCCTCCAGGGATAGAAGACAGAAAGCCACCAGGTCACCCAGGACCACCAAGGCCACTAAGACCATAAGGAGGAAAGTTTCCAGATCCTCCGGGACCGTTAGGCCCCCCAGGGGGAGGACCTCCATAGGGCGGTCCTCCGGCACCTCCCACAGTATGTATAGGTATCCCCCCCATAGCTGGCATGTAGGACTATTTGGGTTTCCCCCATGGCATAAAATATTTACTAGGGTATGTAATCCTATAGGATTGGGTGGATAATTAATATTACCTACGGGGATTTGATAACCATAACCTCTAGACGATTGAATGGTTACAGGTTGTGCCCCAGAGGGTTGACTTGAACTGGATGGGGAATTAACCACATTAGTATGGGTGGGAGCGACATAAATGGTAGATGATTCTATGTTAGAGGTCTATCCTTGACTAGGAACAATTCTGGTGTCAGATAACATAGGTCGTGTCGGGGGTTTCCTCCCGGCACTAGAAGGCGTAGACGAAACAGGAATTGAAGATTAAATCTCAGGTACGAAAGACCTAGGAATATTAGGCATAGATATAACATGAGAGGTGGTAGGGGTGGTATCTTGACCTGGGTTGCGGGGTGTCAATGGACGATCTATAATCGGTTCGATGGGTCTCATAGATTTAGCTAGTGAACGATATCCCCTAGGAATGGATGTGGGCCATAATACTGTTGGGCCTAAAATGTCATCAATTTTCTTATCAATCTCCTTTGCACGGAGAATGGAATCACGGTATTTCCTACGTTCTTCTTCAACCTCAGAAGAGTCTACACGAGTGCCAAATGAGGCAATGGCCTGACCTATAGGGGTGTCCCAAAATGGGGCATTGGGACCAAAATCCGGGCGAGCAGTATCATCAACACATCCTTCCGTGGGAGAATGGAATGAGGAATCTCCTCGAGAAGGCTGTTGGACCAAGGGAGGTGAGTGTGAAGAATATGGTACTCCACTTTCCACAACCACATTATCTCCCACTTGGGTGGTGGTAGCATCTCCTTGATCGATAGCTTCCATAGGATTTTATCCTAAACCAAGAATAAAATCAGGTGGCAAGGCCCGTACTCTTCTGGACTGTCTTAAATTAGCTAGTTTGTACAGTTCCTAACTAACCTAGGGTATGAAAATCTAGAAAACACACCAAAAAGAATTTCCCTATACAAGCTATAGGTCAAAACAAGCACACTTAAAATGATAGGAGGAGTTCAAAAGTAGGGTCTCTCACTAGGATTGTCAAGAAGGCGCCACTCGTGATATACCTCGAGGGTACGTGCATAGTAATTTCCCCGAATGCTGTTTTTGGTGTATGGCTCCAAACAAGATGGCAAAAGGTCTTTTCTCAGATAGATAAGGTACCCTAGTAGGGTCTCCCGATATACTCAAGGTACGTGGGAGCTCGAATTGGTAGTAGTGCTGTCTAATGCATAACCGTACACAAGGGTCCTTCCGATATACAATCGAGTATGCGAAGTACCTTTCTATATACCTCAAGGATACGTGAAAGGCCATTCGATATACCAACGGTACATGGAAGAACTGTGCGAGTCTCGGGATGTAATGCTGACAAATAACGACAGCTCCTACACTTAACGACACCTGAACACGTCTCTAACCTATCACTCAAGTTACTATGTAAATTTTAACCTACAACTACCGTTAATTTTAACTTGTACGGTTAGGTGAATGCATGGTGTTTTGACAGAAAAGTAAAACCATGCAGTATGCTAGTGCAAAATATTCACTTTACCGTTCAGTATGAATACTTACGGGAGGGAAAGAGAGTGTTTTCCTTTTGTTTCAAAACCAAAAATACTTCCACACAACAGTCATGAACATCAAATCAAATACAAGCAATCACTTTACCAAATTGATTTCTCTTTTACGAAATAAAAAAGAAGGGGAAGAATCTCTTTTCCTAAAAGAAAAACAAGAAGCACACCTATATGCAAATGCACTCTATTTTTTCAATTTTCTCAAAACATAAGCAAATCTAACTTAAAAATACCATTTTTTATTTTTATTTTAATTGAGATAGTTCTAAATGCATGAGAGATGAAAGATCATAAAGGTCCTGAAAGCTTGTAAATCCAATCAGAAAACCAATGTCCAACACTCAACGATGATATCCTAGTCTCAGTCAAAAAATTTCTTTTTTAAAGGAAGGAAAAATAAGTTTACTATGCAAATAAGAAATGAAACCTAGAAGCTAATCTAGTGTTCTTCTTTTAGTCTATGTAGCAGAAACGAAAATAGATTTTAATAACACCCTAATCTTTTCAGAAAACAAGAAATCCTTTTGTAAACACAACCAACAAGCATAGAAGCAGATGAACAATCAAAAGACCTAATCAAACTTTTGAAATTCCACTCAAATCAATCTTAAACCATACAATTATCAAGCCACAAACATCAGATTCAGTAACATAAGTCTGATAAGCAGAATTGAAAGAAACAAAAATCAAATTTTGCAAAGAAAAATGAGGAAAAAAGGCTTTGTAATGATTCCTACCTGGCACCGCACTTCTCAAGTGTTGACAGAGCGTTTCCAACACAACACTGCTTCTTGTCGACAGGTTACAGGAGGTGGCACCGCATACTGCCCACTTTGTTCAGGCGGTGGCACCGCTTCTCGTACACAGCATAGGCACGGTTCCCTGTAGATGACCAAAACACAAGAAGAACAATGGTTCAAGTCAGGAAAAGACTGGATTAGGGTAAATACTATTGAATTGAGTATGGAAACAGAGCATAAAAGATTGAAATGACTCAGATCTGGAGGTTTCAAACCCAAACAGAGTAAGTCAGAAAGTAGATATGACTAAAGAGAGTTGAAGAAGGATCCTGGATTCGAACAAGAGTTGTAGACTGAGGAAGATTAGAACAACTAATACACAACTAATCCCCAGGGGAGTCTCCAGATTTGTTAGCTAGAATATTTCACCTCCTGCGGATAGCAAGGTGTTCCACTGGTCTGAATGGTTCAGATCCAGAACAAATAGAAGACAGAGGTTGAATACTCTCCCTATATGCCATAGATACCTAAAATACAATTCTTTGATAGTCACCCTGTGTACCTGTAATCGGCTCAACACAAAACAGATAAAAGAAACCAGAATATAATCTACTAATCTATGTTAGTGACTAAGGAATCCAACAACATACATGTGAAATCAAACATCAACAATATATGTGGGACATAAATCAACTTACATTAAAGAAATATGAAGAATTTTACAACCAAGCCTTAGTGTTGACATGCATCTCCATGAAACCAAGCATTCTCATCCCCATAAGCTCCGACTCTAGCTCTCTCTATGCTCTCCAATAGTATGGACCAAATGATCAATCCAACAGCATGAAAATACATTAAGAGTTCTCCCCCTCAACCATGGCCATAAGCTTGTATTTATAAGGCTATATGGATAGGGATGGTTGAGATATTAGTGGGTGAGGTGGCCTCCAAGATCCTAGGATGGGGGATCTCGAGCTCAATAGACCCATAATGGTAGGGATAAGGGAGATCTTGAGGCTTATCATCTAGAAGCCTCGAGAAGCTTCTCTTTTTCCCTTTTTACCCAGGGTACCGCGTTTCTCCTTCAATGACTGAGAGTTTCTGGTAATAACCACTTATGGACTAAGGGCCATAAGCGGTGGCATCGCTTGTGGGAAATAGGGGATGGGCGGTGTGAACAAGGGTACCGCTTATAGATAAAGGGTCAAGAATGGTGCTGGGAATTTGTATGAAAAAGATGGACAAATGATATGAGTGTCCACTCTAGAAGCTGGGATTCAGGGCAAGTAGGTATGTCAAATGTCTTATCACATGATGGTGATAGGATTTTAGTATAACATAATATTCAATGGTTTGAACTCTAAATCATATTCCTGTAACGCTATCACCCATTTCCCTCTTCATTCACCCAATTCTATCTATACAAAGAGGGTTCTGACAACTGGATGAGGGACTATTACCTTGGTTCTGTTTATTAAAATGTAAGGTCTGAATTGTTTCACTAATTTAAAGACTGCATAGGCTTGTTTATTTAGAGTAGGGTAGTTTAATTCAGTCCCTTGTAATCCAGTGCTCATAAATGATATTGGGTACTCATCTCCCAATCCTCCTTTTTGTGTGAGAACTGCTACAAGCGAGTTGTCTGAAGCGAAAGTGTATAGAATAAAATCCTTTTCAAAATCATGACTTCTTAGAGAAGGTGCATGAGCTATTGCTACTTTGATGTCATTAAAGGAAACCTTTTCCACATCGGTCCATTTATATTGCACACTCTACTTCACCCTTTGTTGTAAAGGTTTTACGATTTGAGCAAAGTAAGGAACAAACCTTTGAACAAAATTTATGGTACCCATAAATGATTGCATACCTTTTTTTATGGGGTAAGGGAACCTGAGATATGACTTCTATTTTTTCTGGGTCTATGGAGATTCCCTTTTTTGAAATGATATGTCCCAACTGTTTTCCTTCTAATACTATGAAGATGTTTTTCTTTGGATTCAAACATATGCTGTACTTTCTACAACAATAAAAAATATGTTTTAAATGAAAAACATGATCTTCCCTTTTCTTAGAGAAAACTGTTACATCATCTAGATATACCACTACACTATGGTCGATCAATCCCCAGAAAGCATTATCCATTTCCCTCTAAAACATAGCTCCATCATTGATGAGACCGAAGGAATTCTTCTATAAGAAAATATTCACCACTTCATTCAAAATGTAGCTTTCAACCTATCTTGCTCAGCCACCAATAGTTGGTTATATCCTGAAAATCCATCTAATAAGGAGAACAGCTCTGAACCTGATACCATTTGGAGTATTTGTTCCATTGATGGAACGAGATGGTTATGTTTATTTCAAGCTCTGTTCAGATTTCTGAAGTTGACACATATTATTATTTCCCTTGAATTCTTCCTCACTGGAACCAAATTGGCTACCCATTCTGAATGTTGGACTTGAATAAATAATATTTGCATCAAGTAATTTCTTTACTTCGTTTTGGATTAACGGTTCCAACTTTGAATGCATTTTCCTCAGTTGTTGCTGAAATGGTTTTATGCCTGCTTTAATGGAAATAACATGCTGAATGATACACGTGTCATATGTCTTCAGCTATTTCCAAGCAAATATATCTTTGTATTGCTGAAACAAAGTGATAAACTTGTTCTTTTGTTCGAGCAAGCAACATTTTCCCAAGTTCATGTATTTGGGCTTAGCCTCTGTCCCTAAATTAATTAGTTCATATTGCATAGATGAACTATTATTATTGACATTGGTTGTCTTTCTGATCTTGTTATGTAAGTAAATCATCCCTTCTAGTGAACTTAATCATTTGGGAATAAAATTCCCTTTCGTTACTTCTTCGTTTTGTATCTTTGCTTGATGTTCTTCATCATCAATCACATAGTCTTTGAAAGTTTCATCATTTGTCAGGAAATTGATAAATTGCTCGTCACCATCAAACACCCTCAGATTTGTAACATTATCTGGTATTGCTGGTCTGAAATAAGTTCAATGACACATTTGTTATTAGTAGGTACTAACCTAGCAACAAAAAAACAAAAAATCAGTTGCAACATTCTTTAATCTAAGAATTGAATTTATATTGAAAGCAGTAAAATGTGCAATCAAAATCCAAACTTCAGATTGATACCCTTTTAGGTGCTGTGATAGACAATGTATTGTGTATCTAACCTATGTAACTATTATCTTGGAGTCACCAAAAAATTTTAAGTTACTAACATTAAGTTCAATGGATTTTCTTAGGCCTTAGACTAGAGCTTCATACTCAACCATGTTATTTTTACATTCAAACTCTAGTCTACAATAGAGAAATTGTTTGTTCTTATCTAGGTCAATTAGGACATAACTGACTCCTGATCCCTCTTGTGTTTTGGAACCATCAAAGTACAAAAACCAAAATCTATTTTCTAAATCTCCTTGATTAGAGTTACTTTCTACGTTAGAAACTAAATTTACTATATTACAATCAATATAATCAATCCGTGAAAAATGAAAGAGTTCGGAATGTGTGTCTTATTCACAACTGGCCTCTTCAGCTTGATAATTCCCTGGTTCAAGCTCTAAAAAGTAGTTACCCAATATTGAAGATGAGAATTTTATATGTTCGTTCTTTCCCTCCAATTGAGTTACATTGTGTTTCATGTGCGGTTCCCTCATTACCTTAATCTAATTTTGACTATTCTTATATGGAAGAAACATGTGCGACCAATCAGTTGCAAAATACCCATTCAGTTTCGCACACCAGTCCCTACTCAATATCAATCCATAGGCCTCTGGTATATCCACTACCATAATATCTATAAACTGACAAACTCTATCATCTACAGATAACTGAATCAACACATTTTTCATTTCCCCTATTACTTTGACAGAAGATATTTCCAACTGAATGATCTTACATGAGGATGGTGTGGGTTTACCATTGATTGTTTTACATACTGAAAGTGGCATGACATTAAATGAAGCCCCAAAATCCACCAAACAATTATGCACATTATGATTAAAAATATCAAAAGATAATAAGAATGGAAAAAATTGAGATTTGGATTTCCCCCCAATGCTTGCTTCATTATTTTCTTCATCAGATTGAATGTATTTCTAGGAGCTACTAGGCCATGGATCAAAAGCTTCCAGAATATTCTTTCTTTCCTGGGGTAGATTACATAATTCAAATACAGAAATATTTGCTTTTGTTTTCTTAATGTGTTCTACTATATCATACCCCATATCATATTCCACCAGACCTTTCTTACTATTTTCCATCTTATTTTCCACGATCTTAACAAGCTTACTGACTGCTGTAATTTTATCTTTTATATTGGCAAGATCAGACTTAGATGATGTTTGGGTAGTACTGCTAATCTTCTTCATATTTTCTTGTATCTTCTTAATTTTAGGTAGTATTAATCTTTCATCCATTACTGGTCATTTACTTCTGGTTGTAACATTAACCGATGATAGTTGAATTTATTCAATAGTATCCTCTTCATCTAGTCCCAACATAGGTACACAATCCCATAATACCATTGTGTTTTATTCAAGTATTTCTTGCGGTTCGTTGGCCTTTTCTTCTTCAACCTTAGGCTTTGTTAATTTAGCAGCTAATAGTTGATTCATAACCAAAGTCATTGTGTTTATCCACTGTGGGAATATTTTTTGAAAATGAGGTTCTTAATGGAAGGTACAAAAATTTTCCTCATTAAAGTTCAATACGGAAGAAGTATACACATGCAGTTTAGATTGTCCACTTTCTCCTCTTTTATTGAAATAAGGCTTGAACGGCTTTTTCGATGAACTTGCTTCTTTGTCCTTTTCCAAATCTACTATCTTGTTTGATAACTTTTGTACCATTTTGACCACATTTCTAATTAATTTGAGTGTTATTCCTTAGGTTTGATTAGCAGGAAATAATTTTTACCACTAAAGGTATTTACCTTTGGTTCTGAAGTGTGTTTGGTTATGCTATCAAGTTCAGCTTATACTTTATTAGCTTCCTCGTAATTTTCACCAACATATGTTTAACTACTCTCTTGACAAACATTGCTATAGAAGGACAAAGTGTTGAAGTATAGTATGCTATTAAAGTTTCTTCAGGTGGTCTTGTTGTAGCACTGACACTTTCGAAATGAGTTGCAAACCTCTGGTTGAAATCTTGCACTTTTTCTTTCTTATCCATCCTTAGAGAGAGCAATTCTTTCGTAAGGGTGGTGATGGTTCTTTTATTGCCAAATTTGATTTTAAACACCCTTTCAAAGGTGTCCCAATCTATTACGAAGTTGGCTTATAAACTAAAAACCCAAGCAAAGAATTTATCCTCAAAGGTATGTGTAAAAATCCTGCATACAATATCTTCATGTTGAACACTGAAAAGTTCCAAAGATAAATAGTAACTTTGCATGTGGTGTTCTACTGAAATTTCCTTTCCAGGGTCAAAATTTCGTAGAGCCATTTTTGGGTTCTTAGGCAATTCATGTAATGGAGAAGCCAAGTTGAGTGGTGTTCTTTCTCTCCATGTAGGTTTATTAGAATTTGGGGGTTGATTAGAGTTTGCAGCCATAATTTGATGAGGAGTCTGGGGTGGAGATTGTGGAGATGACTGTAACAGAGAATCATAAATAGTGGAATCTGGTCCTAACTGATCAAGTGGTTGGATGATCTTTTGTATGGATAAATTTAAGAACTCTTCCAAATTTTCCACCAATATAGAATCTTCAGTATAAGAAGGTACCTTCTTGGCAGCCTGCCTTCTTGGTAATGCAGAAATTGTTTTTAATCCTCCAAGATTCTTCATGTAAGATCTTGTATGTCTTCTCAAGTGATTAACTTCTTCAAATGGAACAGTGTATAAGCATTCTGAACCTTCTTCTTCAGAACCTAATATCTCTTGTTCTTTAAGAATGAAATATTCAGGAAACTTAGTTTTAGAGGTATCTCTAATGGAATAGTTTCTTGTAAACATATTTCCTCTACCAGCCATGCACTGGCGGTCCTCCTTCTAGTGCTAAAGTTGTTGATTCATGGAAAATTCCCAGGTACCAACAGTAGGGATTCTCCCAAGTAAGCGATCCCAATTGGATCGTTCACCGTTTGTTGTGGGGAACCCATCCGGTTAGAGGCTCGACTACCATAGAATTAAATTTTTTAATTCTCTTTTATCTTCAAATTTTCTGTAGTATTTTGTGGGAAGTGTTCAGGAAATACCGAGTTAGCTTCCACCCAAGTTAGCTGGATCTGAACCCTTTCCTCAACTTTTAACAATCTCATTCTTAAATCAATTAACACCGCATAAATTTCTTTCAACCTTGTCTCTTCCTGCTTTAGTTTATATATTTCCTTTGCAATTTTTAATAGGACTTGGTGAATACTCCTCTGAATCAAGCAAGATTGATCATGGAAAGTTGTGATATCAAGTTGTCTTTCAGTGGCTGTCTTTAACTGAGTCTGCAATGATTGGATCTGTACCTCCAACTCCTCTGCTTCGGTTTTCAGCTCATCTGTTTTCTTTTATATTGCATATCTCTGAGCTTCTAATTCCAAAATATTTCTTTCAATATCCTTATTCTCTGTCTCAGTGATTGTAACTGAAAGCACCAGTGCATCCTTTTCTGATGCTAACTATTGGTAATCCTTTCAGATCTTTTCAAACTCTAATAGTGTAGCCTCATGTTTTCTCTTTAATTATCCTCCCTCTCCTCTTTCTTTAACCATAGTGTTCTTCATCTTAAGCATTATTTCTTTATAGTTCTCAACATCTTATACCAATTTCCCAACGTTATCGTCATTAGCTTGAGAAACTACAATGTTTATTGATGCTAAAAATACGGGATCTTGGTTAGTGCCTTACATGACGGTTTTATCAGCCATCGTGGAAACATTAGGTTGGGTCCCAAACTTTAATCTCTTTTTTGATCTTCGAAAAATGGTTTTCTTCTTTAGGTTGAAGAATATTGTATCCAGGCATGCCACTACATGATTCTTGGATGGAGTAAAAGACACCAATCCCAGCTCTTCAAGAGGGAGGTGACCTCCTCTTATTGTTTCACTCGATGGGGCAGAAGGATCTGTTTTATGATCATGGGTCGTGTCTTGATCCAGTCTCTCTCTGTCCTTGTCTTCTTCTTCCTTCTTTCTTAAATATTCAGCTACCTGCTCAGCTTCTTTTCACAATCTTTCTTCTGATTCTCTTTGTTGCATTTCTTCCTCTTCCTTTCGAAGTCATTCTTCCTTTTTATTTTTCCTTTGGGCCTCCTCAGTTATTAGTTTCTCATCTTCTTCCACTAGCTTTTGAGCATCCTCTTCTCTTTTCTTAGCAGCTTCTTCCTCCTATTTTTTCCATTCCGTGGTGCTGCTGCTACCTTTGCCTCATGTGGTTGTGATTTTCTTTTTGAACTTCTTATTCAAGGAAGTCATGTTGCACACATTTCTGTATACCTCCTCATATTTATCCCAATGATGTGAGTATTCAAAATTTACTCTTACAAATGTACAGTGTTTTGCAACCTTGTCATAAGCGTCGTTCCTGTGGAAACTCTTTTCCCTGAAGTGGAGACTTCCTAGATCTTTCACAAATTTTGGTGTGCAATTTAACTTTTTGAATTTATAGCTACTAATGTAGAATAGTAATTGTGGGAATACTACGTTCTTCATGTCAAATAAGAAATTTCTAAACCGAGATCAACAAAAATGATGGAGCTCAAGATCCTCCATACATCCTTAGATAGGTTCCCTCCTTGCAAAAATAGTAGTCCTAGTACGCACATATGAAATCCATGGAACCTTCCGACAAACACTTGGGTTCTTTGACAAAGATAAGCTCATATAGAGGCATCTGAAAACTTCTCATGTATCATCTTGTAGTAACTTGAGTATTTGTGAGCCAATAGAATATGATATGTGGCATATATAGGAGTTTTGGTATGATCCCAATCACAATTGAGCTTTGGGAAAGGGTGTAAGCATAAGATGCAATCAATCAAATAATATCCCATGTAAAATTCTGACCTTCTTTGAGTCATGCCTCCTTGTGCAGCTACTATACAGGATGAAAAAATATTTGCTACAATATCTTCCTAGTTAAAAATGGTTTCCTGCATGGCCACATGGTATATCAACGGGGTACAACTCATCTTGTAGAACTTCCCATTCTCCTGGACAAAGATTCTACTTAGCATCAGGGCTATGATCTTGTAGGGGGTGCATAAACTAGTAGTATCATACTCGCCAGTGGATTTCTGGTGAAGTTGCTTCCCTGCTACCATCATCCGCTTCGCACATTCAAAGAAGTATAAACTAAAATTGATCACTCAATCATCTGTCATCATGGTTTGTGGAGCGGGTATTTTGCAATCCTTGGTTATATAAGAAGGGGTGAAGGAAGCAAACTATTGTCCTTCGGTGTTGGAAATAATCATAGTACTTGTGTTTGTTTGAGGTAGGATCCATCTGATCACTTGAGAACAAGGAAAGAGCTCATGGCGCGTGGCTACCTTTGTGTTACCTGATTTCCTTATGTTCACATATAGAGGTAGATCTTCTAGGGTGCATCCTGTACATTCTAGTTTTTCTCATGTAGTATATCTGACCCCACTGAAAATCCTATTCAGCCCTGTGACAACTTTCGTATCTTCATAAATAATTTCCATTCTGGGAAAAACTTCCAAGTCTGGGTTCTCCTCAGTTCCCTTGAGCTTCTTTGTTCCATCCTCCTTTGGTATGTTGTGATGTGATGATTAAAGCTGTAACAAGACCACAACAAGAGATATATTAGTGATAATGAGATAAAAAATAACATGTATCTATATCAATGCGAAATCCTGAAATTAGATGCTGAGATATCAACGTTACGACTGTAAGAAACTAATGAAAAGCTAAGATAACAACAAATCATGTTTTATTTTCGAAAAATAAGATTGCATTCAATGTTTATTTACCAGTTTGTCATTTTCCAAATAATAGTAACTTTGTGATGTAGAGAAATCATTCCCACAGGTTGTCTAGACATTTTAAACTTATGGAAGAGTATATATTAGGTCACAACTGGAATGAAAATATGCAATATAGGTGCAGGAATTTTTTGGGAGTTTTACCATTGGTTCTAACTATTTAGGTTAACAAATTTCATATTTTTAAGAATATTTTCTCTTTAGTATTTAAAACATGATAAATATTCTCATGGACTCTCTTCAAAGGTAAGAAAACAACCAGTAATGGCGGTAGAGGTTTTACGACCCAAAGTTGAGGAAATCTGATGAGAAATTGGAAACCCTAGCTTGAAACAATAACACTTGTGAAAACCTCTTAAAATATAGTGTTGAACTCAAGGANGGTTTACGACCCAAAGTTGAGGAAATCTGATGAGAAATTGGAAACCCTAGCTTGAAACAATAACACTTGTGAAAACCTCTTAAAATATAGTGTTGAACTCAAGGAAAGAGAATACCGCATAAAAAGAAAAAACCTAAGACAAATATTGAAACGCGACAGTCCTCTAAGTGTGATTCTATCAACCGTTCCCCTACCATTGCACAGAAAATGACACCAAACGAGGCATAATCGGTGAAACCCTTGACCCATCGTAACTCTACCAGTGAAACCTCATAGGTTTGACATTCTCATATCTATGGCTTGAAGTGAGACAAACCAACTATGGTCTGGCTAGTAGGCTAGGTAAAACCTCAACGACACCAAAGGTTCTATTTCAACCTGACTTGGGAAAACTTCCAACATTCATCAGGTCAAAACGAAAACCCTATGGGGCTAGGGTTGGATTTTAAAAAATGATCGCATACATTGGAAAAAAAAACCTATCATCGTAACCCTAAAACCCTGAAAATGATGTTCTATTTAGAGTTTTAAAACAACAAAGCATGAACATAAGTTTCAGGCCTACCTGGTGAATGCGAATGTAGGTACAGTGCTCGGTGAACAATCTATAGGCTCCAAGTGGCGAAAGCTGACTGTATGCGTCTAAAATGGGGAAATAATAAAATTCCATAAAAACCCCACCATGCTTATATATAGAAATATATTGAAACACCAATAAATACAATGGTTGGGTAATAGATGCCGCATAGATGAAAACGACATTTTGGCGCCCAAAACTAAAACCTCATTGGAAACCTTTAAGGAATCGACATGATAAAACAAGTTATCTGCGACAGTGTCGGCTCCACAATCTGAGTTTTGTCTCAATTGTCGGTGGACACTCAACAAATTATTTAGAAATGCTTTGTCAGCACAACTTGCAAAAAAGTTTTGATGACAAACGTCGACTGCAAACTTTGAGTTTCACTGCTTTACTCAGATGAAAACCCTAAGCTCTACTGATACCATCAGTAGAAATTTCTAGGGACTCCCGAAAAAGGGTCATCAACAAACTCATAAAAAGCTTCCGAAGAAAAGTTGTCAAATGAAAAAGATAAGCTCCTGCTGATAATGTCGGCTTCAAATTCTGAGTCTAGCTGATACTGTCGGCATCATTTTGCAATATCTTTCGACGATGTTTTGAAAAATTTCCGATCAAACGTGTCGACAACAAAATGAAAACCCCGCCGATAATTTTGGTTTAAAAATTTGAGTTTCACCGACGTAATCGGTAAAAAATCAACAAATGATTTCGAAAGACTTAGGATTTTGGACAAAATAAAGTCTGTTACAGCTGATTTTACCACACATTGATGGACTTCCTTGTCCCTCTGCAGACTCTGTGGACCCCATGGACCATTTTTGTATCTTTGATGTTTCCAAGATCATCCCTAAAAACATGCATTATTTTCCATACGCGACTTTTAAACCTATTCTCGCATATATACGCAGATATGACCCTCAAACATGCGTACATCGAGATGTGTGCAAAAGTACTTAGATTATTGTTTTGCAAGAATTCGATCTTGAATTCATTTCGGTGAAATCGAAGAAATCGTTGATCTTTGCGGAGCTCATTTCTGATTTTCCAAGTGTGGGGGAGGAGGAAGTTTATGAGGATACATTTGTCAATGAGTATATTTTCCTTATCTCAACTTTGGACCCATGGTATGGGGATATCATTGTATATTTGCAAACATTGAAGGTCCCTACTCACCTTTCACGGGATGAGCGATGACGATTACGTCATGTAGCTAAGAACTACCTCATAGTGGATAACACTTTGTACCGCCATGGGGTAGATTCCATTTTGCGTCGTTATTTAACCCATGATGAGGCTGAGTTTGTTCTGAATGATTGCCATGAAGGGGCATGTGGTGGTCATTTATTTGGGATTTCTACAGCCCAAAAAATCTTGAGAGTGGGATATTTTTGGCCGTCGATATTCAAATATTGTGTCATTGTGGTCAAGAAGAGTCACCCTTTTTAGGTGTTTGCATACAATATGCACTCACATCCTGCCCCGTTACATCCAATTAGCACTGTCAGTCCCTTCATGAAGTGAGGGCTTGACTTCATGGATTGCAACCCAGCTTCAGCTGGGGGGCATCATCACATTATAGTGGTCGTCAATTATTTCATGAAATGGGCAAAGGCTATGCCCACGATTAAATCCAACAGTGAGACAGCCGCACATTTCATTTTCAACCAAATTATTACTCGGTTCGGCATTCCGAAAGAGCTTGTCACTGACCATGGTAGGCACTTTTAGAATAGAATGATGGAAGAGTTGGATTCGAATTTAGGGTATAAGCAAGAGCACTCCTCTTATTATTACCCTCAGGCGAATGGATAGGTTGAAGCAGTGAATAAATCACTTAAATCCATTCTCCAACGAACCATCACATAAAGCAAGACGAATTGGCATATCATGTTATATCCTACTTTGTGGGCCTATAGAACCGTGTTTAAGACTTCCACCGGTTTCTCTCCATATCAGCTCGTACATGGGGTGGAGTATGTCTTGCCGGTTGAATGTGAAATCCCTTCGTTGAAGCTAGCTATAGATATTTTACCAGACACTTCCACATTGGAGGAACGTTTGGTCCACTTAGAGTAGCTTGATGAGCAGCGTTGGGATGCCTTAGTGGCTCTAGAAGTAAATAAGCATCGCGTTAAGGTCCAATATGATAAATCTATCCATATGAGGAAGTTTAGTGAAGGTGATTTGGTCCTTTTATGGGATCAAGCTAAAGAACCCTTGGGGGCAAGGAAGTTTAAACCCATGTGGCATGGTCCTTACGTAGTCAAATGTGTGTTAGAGAAGGGTGCCTATGAGCTGGTGGATTACGAAGGGACAACCTTGGTGGAGCCTAGAAATGGGCTCTATCTTAAAAAATACTATGCATGATCTTCAGCCAGGGATGATTGTTGTATATTATTGTATAGTTTTTTGCATAGTTAGGTTTTCTTATGGTCATCGGGTTTGTTGATTAGATTTTGCTTCTTATGGCAGATGTCGATGGAGTCTTCCGCTTACATAGGATTCACTGATGGTGCTAGCCGTCACACTCAAAACTTAGCTTCGGCTGCTTGGGTGATTTATACTCCTCCAGGTCAAGTATTGTCTTCAGGAGGCATATGTTTACGGCCTTCTTCGAACAATGTTGCTGAATATAGTGTCGTTATCGAGTTATTGTGGGATTCCATTTCACATGGTGTTCTCTCTCTTGAGGTACATCTTGATTTGCAATGAGTGGTTTCACAGCTTAATGTCTTGTATCGTATTAGGGATCCGACATTATTACGAAGATTCTTACGTGTCAGATTGCTAGAACGACAATTTGAGAACTTAACATACATACATGTTTCAAGAATTTTTAATCAAGTTGTTGACTCATATGCTAACTATGTGTTAGATTCGCATTTGTTTCATAGACCATAAGTATATCACAAACATACATTTTTACACACATGTAAATAAATAAAATTGATCATCATAAAAAAATTTCATTAAACATCCAAAATGTGATGTCATAATACAAAATTGGGGCTTCTAAGCCACCAAAATATAATACACGATAGTACAAACAAGAAATACTCTCAGGACTCTAATCCTGAGGAGGAAGATGGGGGTTCTTATCGTGGTAGCACACCACGGCTCTAGCTATCCATCGAAATAATCGAACCCATGCCCATGGTACACCAACCACCTGGCGCTGCATGGCCTTAGGCAAGTATTTGACTTGCGCCATGGGTACCCTATGTGTCAAGCGTACAAATTTTGTGTGGATGATTTGGAGCATCTGCTTTGCATACACACCCATGATGTTATCTCCCCTTCCCCTCCATCTATGATGAGGGAAACCGTCAGGTCGCTGTGGTCCAACATCTGCATACACATGACAGATTGTCACTATGTGTCATCACACCAAAACATGTCTTTTGAGTCTATATATCAAAAAGAACAAAAATTTTAATAATTCAAAAAACTTAAAAAGAGGGTTTGAGATTCGTTACCTATGTCACCATATGCTGCTCCGGGTGGTAGGGGCATGTCTGGATCTCCCTAGAAATATATCCCTGCATAGGGGTAGTCATCGATGGCAATGATCTGTCGTCGTCACCATGGAAAGAAGTTCGCTGGGTAGCGGTTAGCCACCCTACCTTCGTCTAGTCTATGCATAATAGTTTCCCAACGTCGTTGGGCCGGATCTCGAACTCCATGTGGAGGAATGTCTACTCTAGGGCTTAGCCCCAGTACACACTCAAAGAAGAACGTGCTCAGTATGCTGTCTAAATAGAAGTTTCTCACCCTGCCCATCTTGCAGTCACTGAGCTGATGTTTCATGTTACTCAACATCGCAGTGCCCCAGTCGTACACTATGGGTCTCATACACTCCATCGCATAGAATATCAATGGCTGTGAGGCCTAGTGGAGTGAAGCTAGATCAGCTATCTTGTTGAGTGCCGATAGTATGGCCTTCAGTCCCAGCACCTGGATCAAGTTTGTTGGGATTTGAATCCCAACATTTTCCGTGTCCGAAAAGTAGTACACCGCAATGTACTCATCAATAGTCAAGCCACCTCCAGGCCCGCTAAAGCGTAGGTTTACCACCTCTCCTCATCGGGATAATCCAATAATAAAGTATATGTCCTCAATCTCTATACTGAGAGACATCTTGTCAAGGTGAAAAAAATCTGAGTCTGGATCCTAGTAATCCATTAACATCTGCAGGAGTCTTGGTATGGCCCTCAGGCTGCCAACACACCAAAACTTATACAAACTACATGCACGTAGAGCTTGTTGGGCCATTAAGTCACCTTGAAAAGCCTCTTCTATATCACCATGTTCCTTCTCCCTCTATTCTAGAACCATCCTGCACATAAAACATGTTTTTTGGTCATTTTTTACCTTAAAAATCCTTATTTGCGACCGCATACGCGACTGTTTGCAAAATAGCCGCGTATGTACACGGTTTTGGGAGGTTTTTTCGCGTATAGCCAGCCCTATACACGAAAAAAACCCCGATATCGGCATGGGCTAAAAATCCTACTTTAGATTGGCCTAGAAAATAAAATTAACCATGGAAACTAAAAAAATTTGCATGAAATGGGAAGAGGAGGACATGAGGAGTTACTTGGAACAAACGATGTCGAATTTCGTCGGATGATGCTCCTGAAATTCGCGTTGGAAGTTTTGAGCTCAAATGGGTAAAAATTTCAAATGATATGGAATTTTTGAATTTTTTACTATTTATAGAAATTTTTGAAATTTTTTACTATTTATAGAAATTTTTGAATTTTTTTGAAATTTTTTGCCCACTTTCTATAGTTTTTGGCCGTTTTTGACCATTTTGGACCGTTTTGGACTAATTTCATGATGTAGGAGTCCATTTTGAGTGTTGTTTGACCATGGTTTTGACCCGTTCATGTCGATTTTAGGTATTATGTCTAAACTGGCATATAGGATAGGTTTCACATCCGTTTTCACTTTACATGACCTTTTGATTGTTTCATTATAACCTTAGGTACGGACCCATTCTATCTTGTCACGGAATCTCCTTGTTGCTTTTAGAAGTGACATGATGTGAATGGTAGAGCTTGACCATACATGGGAGCCCTAGTTAGCTCCTGTTTTGCATTTGGCGCCCATGCCGACATTTTTCCTTTAGGGTGTGGGAGTCCTTTATATAGTATCACCATGACTTTGCGCAAGAGCCTCATACTCCTCTTGATCTTTTTGCTAGCTTTTTTTCCCCAGGACTCCCTTATGTCAAGTTGTAATTGCATTATCATGAGTTTTCCTTACCTTATTCAGCCTTTTGCCGGCTTCCCTGACTTTGATTATCAGGTATATAGCCCGAGCTTGTCTCATGTCTAGCCAAGCAGAGCCATTTTACATATCTTTTGCAGCTTGATTCCCCATTTTTTACCAGGAGGGGACTTTCCCTCAAGTGTCATTATCCTACACATGTTTCCTTGCATTGAGCATAGGTACGTTATGCTGCTTGGAACTAGTTTGTTTGCCCCTTGATACTCATCTCCTCCTAGTCTGTAACTATAAAGTACTTTTATTCTTTTTCAATCTTTTTAAAATATTTGAAAAAGTCCAAAAAAGTTAAAAAAAAAAAACAAAAAGCCAGATAGGGAAAGATGTTATCTTTGGCAGCAGTCGATTCGTGTTGCCTTCGAATAGAGCACTATACATGACATCCGTTGGTTGGGTTAATAGTTTGACTTTATGTCACATGCCCCAATTTGCAAAAAAAACAATTTAATGTTATTTGAGAAACATTGTGTTAAATTCCATGCTAACTTTGTAATTGATGACCCAGTGGGGTCAAGAATATTTAATGTAATTCAAAATATTTTATTTATAAATAAATAAATGATGAGACAACAGCTTAGGGAAGCTGTTAAAAGAGTGTTTACTGGTTAATTAGTGGAGTAGACTGGGTGGAGAGTAAACTGACAAGTGGCAGCATCCTCAAACCACTTCCAACTGTTGCAGGTGGCAACTTCCCTATATTTGTGGTCATGATTCCCCAAGAAAGTGGAATTAGAACAGGTGGATTATTAAGTGAAAACTGACCCAAAAGACCTAGGCATCTCTATAAAATTTTCCATTGAAGATGGCTGAGGCTGCTCATTCTAAAGGTGATCATTCAGGGTGAATGAATTTACTCAAGAGAAATTCAATGGAGGGGATTACTGAAGTATGTTTGAGGGGTTAACTGCTGAGATTGAACTTGTTGCAGCTTCTAGGCTGAAGTTCATACTGCTGAGAGCATATTTTTATTACTGAGGTAATTGGACCAGTCAGGTGACAGAGGTATTAAAGTTGTATTCTCCACCCAGTTCTCTGCCAAGAAGACTAGGAACAAGCTCGGGGGTCCTGAGGAAGCATTGTCTGAGCACTCTCTAGGAGTTTGGTTGGGAGGAACAACCTCCTTAAGCTGTTGTCATCTTGTCATTAACAGCTTCAGTATAGACTTGGTAAAATTACAGATTATGTTAGAAATAGAAATGAATATGTAAAATGTGAAATAGATAGAATTAGAATTCCTAATCTGTATTTTTCCACACCTGACTCAGGTAGTACTCTAGTACAGCGGGGTGTTTAGGTGAATGAGATTATTCCTTTACTTGAATGAAAACTGTAATTATATTTACTTCATTTTCTTATGATTGCTACTGTAAAGAAGTATTAAATATTGTCTGTTTTTACTTACTTCAACTAAACTAAAAGATAGGTATGTAAAAGAATAGTAATATTATTATTATAGAAGTAATTCTAGTATTAGTATTCTGATAAAATATAGAGATTAGGGTTTAGCAATTAAACATAAGTAAAGTAAGAAGGCTAACATCTAAAAACCAGGTAAAAAGAATTTGTAGAAACATTTTTATAACATTTAATTCTAGACACTGTTTGTCTTTGTCTAAGGCAAAAGGATTCTATTAAATCTATTCAAAACCACAGAAGTCTCTACAATAATATATCACTTAAAATCTGAAAGATAAATATTCCTTTCTTACTAGTATGCAGCATGAAGACCCTAATTATTTCTTAACTAAGAATTAAAACAAACTGTTAAAATCATTAAAGAATTATTAAATAAACAGAGCTAGTATCGAACTAATATCTGTAGGTAATACTATTATCTATTACCTATTATCAAACAGAGCTAAGAGTTATTTAAGTACAAATAAGGCTATTATTAAACTGTAGGGTTTATACAATAATTAACCCTTTAAAAAGCCAAAACTAGAATTAAAGGTCAATCTTAAAAACATAGTAATATTCCCATTAACAGTGCTTTGAAAATCATTATAATACAGGGTAATAATGAAAACATTACATATACAATTTATAGATTAAAATATTCCAATAATAATTAAACCTTTTGCAAATACAAAATCCTTTATTAAGGAGTGGCTTATAGCCTTAGAGTTAAAAGGTTGAATCTTAGGCTTGCTAACAAAACCAAATATGCACAAAATATTTATATTAAACAGTAACAAAATATTGTTATTGATAGGAGAACAAAATCCTGTTCGTATTTACAACCTGACTGTTTCATAGTATTCCATCACTAAAATTTACTGTAAAAATTGAAGTAACACTAGACAGAGGTCGACAAGCCTCTCTAAGTTGAGAGTTAGGTGCTTTTTAAAATAAAAACAAAAGCATTTACACTGCTCAGGCTGTAAGGATTTAAACCTCTTATAAAACCATTTTACATCACGGCTTCAAGAGCCTTCTACCCTGCACGAAGTACCCATAAGGGTTTCTAAATAAAAACATTGATATGTAGTAAACAAGCTTAAAACATAACTAACAGAGAACCGAGGCCATGCATTCACCCACAGGAACTACTTCCAACAACCATGACCTCATGCAAGAAGAACCCTCGATGGACCAGTTGGAAGCCCACAAAAGGACTGGAGCATGAGCTCATTTTCCACCCACAGTTTTGGAGCCAGTAGCAAGAACCTGCAAGGCCACACCAAAAATTTTTAAATACTGTTTGCATAAATGGTAAAAACCCTCGAAGGATAAAGATTGAAAAGAAAAACTGAGATAGAAAGTTTACCTGCTAACATGGAATCAAAAACTGAGAAGAGATGCCACACCCAGTCACGTTGGCACCAAACCGAAATGAAAGAACCCTTGAAGTCACCTCTGCGACACAGAGAGTAAGAAAACTGACTCAAGATCACCATGTAGAAGCTATGAGTGTGCAGTAGCAAGATTAAGACAAGTACAGACTTTGGGCCACTTTGAGAAACCAACAACCACACTCGTGATGTATTCTTTGACACACAGGGGAACCCAAACCATAAAATACGTTACCCAACAGTCATGATATTGCATTTGTAGGAGAAATGGCCAACAATAAAGGAGGTTACATGCCTCTCATGGCCGTGAGCTCACAACTCGGCAAGAAAGGAGGAGAACCCTCAGTCTGAAAATGCAAAGGAGGAGGGTTTGCAACATTATAAGTCAACCAACTAATGGAGGAGATCCTATCCACGTGCCCTTCCAAAAATATCAACAAGTGTGGGTCAAAACCTTAATTCAGTGCTACACAAAACATTTTAAATCTATCATTGCAAATAACCTTGTGACCTATGATTGCTAATGATAAGCAACATGCCATCGACATTTAATATGCCATGGGGATTAACATAGTATAGGATTAAAACTTTATAAGTTTTGTTTGCCATCTTTTCGACTACATCATAGTAGTTGTTTGGTAGGTAATAATACCTTAGGTTATGTTGTGCGCTTACCCAAAAGCCTTAAAAACAAATTTCATCAAGCAAAATAAAATTTTGTTTGATGAAATATTTGAATTTCTTATTTCAGTTTACAGAATCGGGAGCTACTGAAACAATGAAATTTCATTAGCTACCGAAATGGTGAAATTCCATTGTTTTGATAACCTTGTGGACTATTGTTAGTTGACAAAATTACTATATTAAAGCATTATTTTTAATGGATTTGTATGCTTTTCACCATAGCCTCACCATAAGCCTTACTTGAATATTCAGCAATTGGTATGTTTTATTTGTATTTTAATTGCAAATTTGACAAGGTCATGGAATATGAAAGGCTAAATATTTCATGCAGGGGTGCCTTATACAAAGTTCATCCTCTAATCTTAGAATTATGCTTGATCCTACCATAAGTATTTAGTTTCGATCTTTCCAATTTTCTCCATGCGTAACTTATATTTTGCACTTAATGATTGGGATTGACGTAAGGGGTTATGCCATATGTGTTTTCACGTAGCATAATCATCATTTTAAAAGGTTGAAATAATGATATCACAAGGTTTGTGATTTAACGCTCAAGGTTTACTCCTTATGGTTGGTTCGATCCGTGTCGCTATCTCCAAATCCGATTCACTTGATGGAAGGCTGATATGTCATCATTATACACGTACGAAACTCTGTAACGACATTCAATTTCAGTACAAGCTTAGTTTCGTGTCCTCCTGCTCATTGAACATCTGTACTCTATGCAATGTGTGGTTTTATTTCGATCGAGCCGAATAAATCATGATTAAGTGAGTTTGTTCTGGAGTCTTTTCCCTCTCTTTCCATTATTATTATCACCTCTCTGTGTAATCATTTCTGCTCGCTCATGCTGAGTTTACAAGGTTATTATCTGAGTTTACCCATGTTTCATTTCGTTTGTGAAAGAGTTGGGTTTTATTGTTTGTGGTTTTTTCTTGGCTTCCATCCCGAATGTTCTCTCTGTAGTGTTCTGTGTGATTGTGGTCCGTTATATCTCCTCTGCGTGAAACTGTGTGCATTTTCACTTGTAGCCATGGCTCCAGTGGTCAGGGTCGAACCTAATACGAAGCTTCTTGACGAGAACCCCAAACTCCTAGCCAAAGTAGAAGCAGTCGGGTGGCTTTCGTTTTTCTGTAAGTTCACAGACTCGAACCCTGAAGTTACTAGGTTATTTTCCCTTTCGTTGGTCGATGCTAGAGTTAAGGTGGTCGACCTTCAGTTCATAGTTGATGAGCGCTCAGTCGCCTTGGCCATGGGCCTACCTTTAATAGGTGAGTGCTAGTTTAAATCCAAACAGATGAAGTTTACTGAATGGAGGCAAATGTTAAATAACCCTTGCCAGGAGGTGTCCTTTAGAGCTGGTGTGTCGTGGAAATATTTCAAAAAAGAATGGAGACCTGTGTTGGACGTCATTCACAGGTATGTGACTTGCGAGGGTCGTCTTTCTTCTGCATATGTCTATCATCTTAGATTGATGACTGCTTTTCTCGGTCTACCTATCAATTTACCCCATTACTTAGTTCAAAGCATGAATAAGATGTCTGCGGCCATCAAGAAAGGGCCTAAGAATATCGGTTGGAGTCTCTTCCACCATGGTCTTGTCAAAATGTTGGTGGAGAGGGAGCTGTCTAAGCGAAATCAGACCTGGGACCATTTTCTTGAGCAGAATGGTTTTATGGCGTTTTGCCACTGCCAATTTGATTGTGCAGAGGAGTTTGTAAGGCATCAGCTTCCTTGTCAAGTCCCAACCTTGCCTGCACACAAGCATATGCCAAACCCTAATGATTGTGTAAGCCCCAGTGTCCATGAAGATCTCACTCCCACTCCCATGCAAAGTCCTGGTTCTCCCATGTGTTCTAAGCGAAGGAGGAAATCTCTAAACCTTTCCCCATTAATGCCTAACCGTAATGAAAAACCCTGCAGACAGATGAGCAAGAAGCCAAATGTTAAGGTTACAAGTAGATTTACTAGGAGTATGGCGTACAAAGCCAATGCTGTTAAGTCTGCTGTGAAGAATGATAACGACATAGAAACGGTGGTATTAGATGATGAAGTGAATGGACCTGTCCCGCATGATGGCCATGACATGGATCCCGAGTTTGTGACTCACCCGGTAGCACACAGTCCTCATGTTTCTGATAAGAATCCTCAAATCGACTCTGTGCCAGATCCTCAAATTGAGGAAAAGCTTGTTGATGGGAATTTACCTGGTTCATATCGAATTGGTGAAGTAATTCACCCATTCTTCGTCAATTGTCTGCTTGACAAGATACGTCGAATGGAGGTAGAGATAACGGAGATGGCAGCACATAGTGATTCTATGAAAACTAAGAATATAAGTTTGAAGGAGAAGTCTGATTCAGCAGGTAAATGTATCTTGCGTCTGAAGAGACACAAGAACAAGTTGATTCGGAGAGTTATGAAATCGCAACATGAGAATCATAAAAATGAGGAAAGAGTTCGTGAGTTGAACGCTCAGGTCACTTTGATGCAGCTTAAAGGTCACTCACAGGTTCCATGCTCACAAAATCCAGTGACTGGTGTGAATATACAGGTTTTCAATACTCCTGTTAAATCATAGCATTTTGGGGATACTCACTTTTGTACATATGTCTAGAAAGTATTTCAGGTTTGAAGTTTGTAAGTAAAATCAGCAAATGATAATGAAGTTAATTTTATTTTCCAGGTATTGTTTTGAGTTAGTTGGTGGATTATTAAATTTAATTTATTTACCCTCGTGTTTGGGCTAATTCTTACCGTGTGACATTACAGATGATATGGTTGGTTTTCCAGATGCGCTTTTCCTGGTTTTTGGTGATCGCTCGTTTTCAGGATGATTTTCGGAGATTTATGAATGAATCAGTTGAAATCGTTTTCAATTATGGATGTGTCGTCTCCTAGGTGTCACTAATTTTCTAGTGTCTTTATCATTTTATGATTTAGCACTATAGGTCGAATCTTTTCAATTTTGGGATATCATAACGTATATAGAAAATGACAATTTCATTTGTCATTTTTTCTGTTTTGGATGAAATTGGTTAAGATTACGATGATGTAGTTTCCTGTTTTCTATAATTATCTCAATATGAGATTGAATGTATTTAAGGAGACGGGTTTTGACTAGAATAGTGGGGTCGATGGTTGGGGAAAGAGACTAAGCATGATCACTTTATCATTTTCTGTAGCTAAAGACAATTTCTTGTTAACAGTTGCAGTACCTTTTTACTGAAGATACTTATAAGTATATTTGCAGTATTTTTACCATGAAGATGTGCTTATAGTATCATATGATCTTGTTATTTCTTTTCGCAGTCTTTATGTTTTGTCACTTTTCTTTGAGGAAATGTGTAAATGCATCATGTTAAATTATCGATCTAAGCTGGTTTAACTTGCAAATTTATGTCATATAATAAATTTTGTTTATCATTATAACATGTGTGATATACTTGTTATATGTGTTGTCTTGTTCCCATTCAGAATTTCTTCCGAATGTTTTCAGGATTGTTTGCACAGTATTATTATTTGCAAGTTGATTCCAGGGTTATTATTATCAGGCTCCTGATCAGGATAGGATATTTAGGATATATAGGTGGTAGTTTTTATTTAATTTATAGAAACTATATTGAAATCAGATTTTGCATTTATTCTCTGTCAAGTTATCTTTTCAATCCTATTATGAATGTACATGTGTCTATAGTGTAATTTATGTAATTAGTTGAGTTTGTTAATATTTTCTTAATTATTTATTCTTGTACTTATAGGTTAATTGGTTTAACTAGATTAATTGTTAGTTATCTGTTGTGTAACATATCAGCTAACTTAGTAATTATCTTTAATAGTTTTCTTTGTATATTCATAGGTGTAGTATTGATTTAGTTAACACACATTAACTTTATTTTTCCTTCGAGTCTCTTCCTGTAGCTGGGAGTAATTTAAGGGAAGGTAATGGGGCCTTAATCCCGTTAGAGACAACTATCTAACGACTGAGAGCAGCTTTGAAAGCTTTTGGATCGAGTTGTCTCTTGGTTGACTAGTGTGCCAAATTCGTCCTGTCAACAAGTTATAAGCTAACATAGATGTTATAACTTAAAATACTGTTAGGTTATAACTTAGCATAGTTGTTATAACTTGAAATACTAATGTAATATAGTTATAACTGGAATACTAGGGATACAACTTCGTTACTATTTTATCCAAGAAGATATTCATTCTTGCAAACAAGTGGATTAACTATGGAATAGTTATGACATAAGCTTATGACTATAGTAAAATGGAAAAGCCTTAAACTACTCAAAACAAAGTCTTGATGTTATTAAAGGAGGGAGTATTCCATAAACTAAAGACTAACATTATTGGAGAATTTCTTAGAAAGAGTCTAATAACTCATTATTAATTTTATAATTGAAAAACATAGGAACATGTTCATGCTTAAAGAGAAGGACACATTGAGTATTAAAGTGAAAATAGCTGCGAGATCAGTAATTAGTTGAAGTAAACTTAAATCAAAACCATGAGCTCTATGCTCTCTATGGGAATTCATAAATAACCAATACTGTAAACACAAGAAATCTAATCATGTACTATAAACTTTTGAAAGATAATCATCATATGAATGAAGGAACTTTGGTAATTACTTTCTCTTTTATTTTAAACCATTGTTTATGTTTTTGAGGGAAATTATTTATGGCATTAGTTATAAATACTTTCATAGATTCATAACAACGAAAGAGAATTCACATTACCTCCTCGAAGACAAGCAACTTATTAAACCTTTTCTTATACTAGCATCTTAACATGCTAGGAAAGTACTTTTTTCGACGTAATTTAAAATAACACCTACATGATCTTACGCTTACCTGCTAAACCTATAAGAACCAATAGTCCATTTGAGTTAGCAAAACGCTAAGTAAGCCTCGATCTCAAACAAGATTTCTTACCTACTTGACAAAATTAAATCACCAGTATATCTAGCAGCAACTAAATTCAAGTCCTTTTTATAACTCTGATGAAATTAAAGTTGTTAAGTCATTAATATAATTAACACAGATGTTTAAGATTACTTCCTTAGTTTACAGTTTATTTTTATGAAACAAACACTTAACCTTTTATAAATTGTTTCATTTTCTGCTAACCGTTAGCAGTTACTTAGCTGTGACTTTAGACATTTTATGTCACTTTATTTATTTTTTAATTTTTACGAAATTTTGGGTTATTACACTTTAGGAGCTGTACTCATTTCTCTGAGTTTATCTCCACTGGCTGGTTAAGCTTCCAGTCCTTATGGAGCCTATGTTGATGCCTCCTATGTTGCAGAGATGTCCCAGTTTTGTATATTGAGTCTATGCTTCCTACATTCAGTCACCATTTGCCTTTATGCTCTTGTTTGAAGGAATTTGAAACCTGAGTCATCCATTCCTTAGTTCTCTTTCTTGACTTTGCATGTCGGCCATTCCCGATACTGATACTGGTTCATGCACATTATGATCGAGTCCTTCCACATTATATAGCTTTGCTAAGTACCTCCTGTTGGATGATGAGGGATGCCTTAATGCCCTCCTTCCAGCGGATTTCATCCCATCGAATTCATATCATTTATTCTGGGATATGAATCTAGAGTCATTTTGAGTGCCTTGAGACTTGCAGTCATCAGTGGCAAGTTCTCTCGCCATCGACAGTTTTGGGAATACATCAATGTCCCATGATCGATGGATTATTTCAAGTGTTCGACCTTAACACATTTATTCACATTTGTTAGGTTGTACTCTATTACTTTGATTCACATTTTCATTATCGGTGGCGATCTCATGTCTGTTAACGGCATATGTCAATGACCAGTAATCAGATGATGGACTACTATGTTCGACCTCGACACCTCTATTCACATCGTAGGACATGTACTCATAGTGGATTGTGTAGAAGACCTTCTAGATTGGTGGAATTTCATATATGCTACCTCCCTAATTGTTCCAGTGTTCATGAGATTTCAGCTCTCGTGACTTGATTCCAGTGTATGTCAGATATCTTTAGCCATTATGGAGATCTTGATCCATTGTATATCTTCGGCTTTCATGGAGATCATGATCCTTTGTATATCTTCATCATGGAGATTCTGATCTATCTATATTGTATGTGGAGATGACCACACATGTCATATTTTGTATCATGCCTATTCATGGCCATTGTACTCTTATATATCCAGGGCTGCTGTATGTACTTGCAATCATGTGCAGAGTTTGATTATTGTATTATATTGTTGGATGGTTGGTTCTTCCACTTGGTTCTTCATCACTCCACTTCTGGGATGGACTTGTAATGTATTTAGACCATTGTATCACCCCTCTGAACTCACACATTATGGGGCATCTGTTATAACTAATTTTACCACACATGGTGGATGACACATTTATGGCCTTCCCTATCCCTCTGCAGACTCTTTGGACCCCATGGACCATTTTTTTACCTTTGATGTTTCCAAGATCATCCCTAAAAACATTCATTATTTTCCATATGCAACTTTTAAACCTATTCTTGCGTATATACATGGATATGACCCTCAAACCTGTGTACATCGAGATGTGTGCAAAAGGCCAAATAGTTTTGGAGTTTTCCTTGATGTGGATCTGAGTCACTTCTCTCTTATCCTTCCATATGCCTTGAGATCGCTCGGATTTGACCTTCCATTACCACATTGAAGCACTATATAAGGAACCCTTTGGATACATTGAAAGGGAAGGAATTGAAGAGCAAGAAAACTATAGTCCATTGTTGCCGAAGCTTATACTTGAGTCCGCATCCCTTTGTCCCTTGGAGCACTTTGTGTTCTTCCCAAGCTTGCCTTTGCTTGTGAGCTTGCTATAGAGAGATGGAGGATTGAATTGGTGGACTTAGTTTCTTTGGTTCGCATACGTGCCGACAGAGGTTGTCACCATTGTAATCTCTGATTTATATTAATAGAAATATCTTTTCCTATCCAATAATGTGTATTTAAATGAATATTGAATCCATGGATTCTTTTAAATGCTTATATGTTATTGATTATATATTCTAGGGTAGGTCTAACACCATTATATAGCATGCTTGTCTTGTTTCCTAAATGTTGAGAGAGAAAATTGCTAATACAAGCGAGATTGGAAAAGCTCAACGGAGATCTACATCAACCATCTGGAATAAGGTATGTTTCGAGATCCTTTAGTGTTAGATGTTTTATTTCTCTTTAATATGGGAAAGGATTGATTTTTGCGGTTACTCTGTTTTTTGTGGTACCCTAAGCCATAGGAATGTTTCTCTATAACAAAGCCGACAAAAATCGGATTGGAAAGATGAGTTCTTCTGATGTTTCGTCTCAACTCGCTGAGTTCATCTAACATGTCGGAGGAAAAACCTAAGTTTTACTTAGTGAAAAACAACTTTTCATACTTGTTCAAAATAAAAACTAAGTCATGGAATGAGAATCCAAGGAATAGAAGTAATCTAGGAAAGGTTAAAACCTAAAAATTATAAGGAGGGGCCCAAAAATGTGAAATTTTTTGTTGAGGCACTTGCAGCAAAAAAAATTGGCGACTAGTTGGTGAACACATATCTTTGAATAAACTATCTTTTCAAAACAAAAACTGCTACATGGTGTTTGATTAGTAACTCATTTCAGGATTCTTTCAAGGTCATTTAAGAATCTATACTTCTCTAGGAATGTAAAATTCAGTGCATCCCATTGATTGTAGTCCCTTGGGGTAGGGTAACCAAGCTTAGAAGTCCCAATAAATCTCTTGGGGCCAAAATGTGAGATTTATTTTACCTCTGTCTTTGGTTACTGCTGGATATGACACCACATGATCATGGCAGAATTACACATATGCATTCGTTTGTTCCTCATTCCTCATGCTATTTGCATTCTTTTGATGCTTAAAGACTTTTGTCTTTTGAGTCTTCCTTGATTTCTTCTTTTACTTTTAAGATATTTATTTAGGTTATTCCATCCATAGTGTCCTTTTGTGTGAGTGATGACTAGTTTCAGCTCATGGACAGAGAAGAACCTTTTGAGCAATTTATCTATTTTACTGATTTATTTCTTTAGTATATCTTCTTGATATATATATGTTTTGTTTTGGAATTTTGAATCTCTATTAATCCTTTTGGCTTTAATTTTGTAGCATGGGATTATTTTGATTTCCATACATCTGTCAGTTCCACTTCCTTTCCATGGCTCCATCACAACAAGCCTCCTAGGACAGACATTAGTGTGAAAGTGGATGGAGCCTCAAGATAGTATTCTAGATTTCATATACCTTATTAATTTGACAGGGTTTAAACAAGACTTCAATGTGCTCTTGAAATAAATTTCCTTTCAGTAGTATATTAATTTAAATAATCTTATCTTTGATCAAAATCTTGTAGAAATATCTTCCAATAAGCAGTTGTTGAATCAAAAGCATATTGCAATTGTTCAGATTCCTATGTCCCCAAGCACCAAGAAATTTAGCTAGCTTATTTTGAAACAAAATAAAATGAACTAAAGAAAATAAGCAAAGGAAAGAAAGTAAAACCCCAAATAAATCAAGAACATAAAAGACAAAGGTTTATTTATGTACAAAAGGACTCCTTAAAAAACTAGGTGAAATAAGGTTTGAGAACAAGGCCATTTACAGGAAGGTTCTCTTCTTTCCCTTGTAAATCTTGTAGCTTATAAGTTGAGGGGCCTAAATTCTCAACAATCTGAAAGGGGCCGACCCATAGATGTTGAAATTTAGTATGTTTTCCCTTTTCGTCATGCGGGTGATCCCACTTTAGAACCAAGTCTCCAATTTCAAAATTCCCTTTCCCATATTTTCGTTTATCAAACCACCTCTTGACAATTTCCTGTTGTTGTTTAAATATTTCTTTAGACTTAATTCTGGACTCTTTAAACTTCAACAAAGTGTTAATGCGAGCTTGTAAAATTTCACTATAAGAACCTTGCGAGGCTTGCGCTAACCGACGGGATGGAAGCAGAATGTTTGGAGGTAAAATGACCTATTTCCCATAAACTAGAGTATAAGGGGACACTCCTAAGAAGTTCTTTGGGGTGACCCTATCTTCCCATAATGCATTGGGAAGAGCTGTGTGCCAATTGTTTTGATTTTCAATAACAATCTTCTTTAGAATTATGATAAGAGTTTTTTTTGTGGATTCTGTTAACCCATTTCCCCGAGGATAAAAATTGGTGGAATAATGCAATTTGATTCCCTTTTCACTAGAAAATTTAGTTATTTTAATGGATAAAAAATAAGTCTCATTATAAAAAACAAGTGAAATTGGAACCCAAACCTGGTCATGATGTTTTCTTGTAAGAAGTTGATGACCACGTCCTTGTTTACTTTGCATAGTGGAACTACTTCTGCCCATATTGTGAAGTAATTCGTAGCTGTGAGGATATATTTATGCTGCAATGAATAATTTAGATTGATTTATCCAATGATGTCTATGCCCCACTGTTCAAAAGGCTCTAAAATAATAATAGGTTGCAATGGTCCGACTGCTTTTGCTAATCTTCCACTACTTCATTGACATACGTCGCACTTTCTCACATAGGCATGAGCATCCTTAAATAATGTTGGAAAATAATATCCAGTCCTAAGGATATTATGAGCAGTAGTATCTCCAAATAAGTTTCCTCCAGCAAGGCCATCATGGAATTCTTTAACATCTTTGGAAGCTTCTTTTTTCTTGAGACATCTCAGAAATACTCCACCGTAGTTCTTCCTAAAAATAAATCCATCAATTCTTTGGTAAGAGGCTGAATTCTATGGAAATTGAACCTAGGTGTTAGAATAATTACACTCACAACAATTTCCAATTACACATGCAAATTAGACACAAAGGAAACTGAATATGGAGCAGAACACTAATCTGTATTGAATAAGTGTACAATAGCCAACCCTGTGAAGTCATAGGCTACCATAATAAATAATTACATGAGAGATTCGAATGCATAAGGATGCCATTCGAATTTGGTCAAAAGCAGGCTTACTAAATCTAAGCAAATCCCCCATAGGTGAATAAAGCAGTTTCCAAATCTGTCTAGGAGCTCACAAATTGGAAAAATCAATTAGGCAAGCTAATATATTATGGAAGGAAAACTCATCCATGATTTTCTTAGGAGAAAAGAGTGGAGGATGATGAGGACAAAAAACAAGTTAACTTCACCTAGTCAAACTTTTCCAATTGCCTTAAAACTCAGCAAAAGCAGGCAATAAAGCAGAAAAAGTAGACATGTGCTAGGAAGGCTAGGAATAAAGCAGATTTGATTCCAATTGGTTTCCCAAGTGCTCCATGACTCAATTTTAGCAAGTTTGACCACTTTGGATATGTGGAGGACAATTTGCATAAGGTGGAATATGGAAACTAGGAAAATAAGACAAAAATGGATTAATTAATGTCTAAAGTAGCTAACTATGGGTTGATTATTCTAAAAAATTTAGACAAAGAGCACTTCATTGCTTAGAGTTCCAATAATCTGGTAAATATCATTGTTGGAGGTAATGCACCAGGTCTCTATACCAAGACTCAGGAGTAGTAAAAATAGGACACACATCAATCATATTTAACTCTGCTTCATTTTCCCAATCACATTCTTAATCATTATGACCTTCTGCAATTAACTTGCACATCCCTTGACCTTTTATAATATTGTATGGTTTAAAATCTAAATCATATTCCTACAACATTGTCACCCATTTCCCTCTTCATTCACCCAATTCCCTCTTCCTTCACCCAATTATCTCTATACGAAGAGGGTTATAAAAGTTGGATGAGGGACTATTACCTTGGTTATATTTTTTAAAATGTAAGGTTTGAATTGTTTCACTGTTTTAATCGGATTACATAGGCTTGTTTATCTACAACAGGGCAGTTCAATTCAGGCCCTTGTAATCTAGTGCTCATAAATGATATTGGGTATTCATCTTCCATTTCTCCTTTTTGTGTGAGCACTGCTGCAAGCAAGTTGTTTGGAGTGAAAGCGTACATAATAAAATCCTTTTCAAAATGAGGAATTCTTAGAGAAGGTGCACGAGCTATTTCTTATTTTATGTCATCAAAAGGAAACCTTTTCCAAATCGATCCATTTAAATTGCACACTCTACTCTACCATTTGTTGCAAAGGTTTTACAATTTGAGCAAAGTCAGGAACAAACCTTAGAACAAAATTTGTGGTACCCATAAACGATTGCATACCTTTTTTGTTATGGGGTAAGGGAATCTAAGATATGACCTCTATTCTTTCCAGGTCCATGGAGATTCCCTTTTTTGAAATGATATGTCCCAACAGTTTTCCTTCTAATACTACGAAGATGCTTTTCTTTGGATTCAAAGATATGTCGTACTTTCTACAACGATAAAAAATCGGTTTTAAATGAAAAACATGATCTTCCATTTTCTTAGAGAAAAATGTTACATCATCTAGATATACCACTACACTGTGGTCGATCAATCCTCAGAAAGAAATATCCATTGCCCTCTGAAACGTAGCTCCAGTATTGATGATGCTGAATGGCATTCTTTGTAAGATCCCTGGTTTTAACCTTGGTTGCATTAAAAGATACATGATGTATTTATTGTAATTAATCGTGGTGTGGAGCTGTTGACGGGCGTATTTGACTAAGCCCGCAACGGGGGAAAACGACCCAGTCCGGGATCCTTAGAACAGGTTCCAAGCTGTTTTAAGTAGTCGCTCCCGACAGGTTTAAAGGCTCTGTTGGCCTGGGATCCTAAGAGACTAGTTAGTGCTACTGATAGTTAATGTCATTCCTATAATTACAAAAAGTTAACCTAAGTTATAATTTACAAGAACTAAAAACTTGTTAAGCAGGATTATTCTGAAACAATTTACTCTAAAAATAAAACACAAATCTCTACAAAATTCATATACTATACAGTCATGTTATATTTGTATACAGATGTACAATAATTACATTGAAG
>LPNX010870973.1:4127-31492 GCA_001517045.1 Pseudotsuga menziesii
ATTTAAAATATGTAAAATTCAAACTATGAAGAATTATATATAGTCTTCCTCCTAAATAGACAAATACTAAAGAAGTTATAAATGACTTTCATAGTTCTGGGGAGAAACTAGCATCGCCATTTCAATTTCAAAAGTGTGAAATTCAAACTCTAAACAATTATATATAGTCTTCCTCCTAAATAGATAAATAAATAAAAAGTTATAAATAAATTTCATAAGCCTCCAAACTCGAAGAACAAAAAAGTAATCACTAGCTTCCATAAACTCGAAAAAAAACCATAAAAAAACACCACATTGTTATTATTGAATTCTTCATTATATTACTTTTGTTTAAAAAACACCACATTATTATTGAAGAAATTCCTCCATATGTTAACTTTGTTTGAAAAATATAGACACATTGCAATTAAGAAAACCAAAAAACCAACCAAACATCTACATATAATAGGTTATCGCATTAAATGTAATTTCTTAACGTTGCAGTGAGATACAAGTGCAATTGAAGCTTCAGTTTCGACATCAACCAGATTATATGTTCCTACAAAAGCAAGTTGATACAAATACCAGAGCTCTGAAATCTATTCATCAAATCAAAGATCTACAAACAGGTTGAAACAAATAAAAATCTATTCTTCAGATCAAGGATCTATAAACAGGTAGACATGACACTACTTACTATTTACTATGGCAGCGGCCAGCATTTTTACACATCAACCAGATTATCTGTACTTGCAAAAACATGGAAACAAATACCAAAGTTCTGAAATCTATTCATCAAATCAAGGATCTACAAACATGTTGAAAGAACTATAAATATATTCATCGAATAAAGCATCTACAAGACAATACTTACTATTTACTAGAGCCTGTGGTCGTGGCCAGCATTTGATACTGTTCTACAGTTCCCACGCATTTCTGTTCACGGAAGAGCTTTCTCTGAATTGTCGGCGAAGTAACAAGAGATTGAAGTAACTCGCCGTGATCTTTTGAATGGAGCGGAGATAGAGATGAAGGCATATGCTCGAGAACCTGCACTTGGGCCTGCAGAAATTTCACATATTTACTGGCTTCATCTCCGTCTCCGCTCCATTCAAAAGATAGTGGCGAGTTACTTCAAGCTCTTGTTACTTCGCCGACAAATCACATAAATCTCTTCCGTGAACATAAATGCATGGGAACTATAGAACAGTATCAAATGCTAGCCACGACCACAGGCTCTAGTAAATAGTAAGTATTGTCTTGTAGATGCTTTATTCGATGAATAGATTTATAGTTCTTTCAACATGTTTGTAGATCATTGATTTGATGAATAGATTTCAGAACTCTGGTATTTGTTTCCATGTTTTTGCAAGTACAGATAATCTGGTTGATGTGTAAAAATGCTGGCCACTGCCACGGGCTATAGTAAATAGTAAGTAGTGTCATGTCTATCTGTTTATAGATCCTTGATCTGATGAATAGATTTTTATTTGTTTCAACCTGTTTGTAGATCTTCGATTTGATGAATAGATTTCAGAGCTCTAGTATTTGTATCAACCTGCTTTTGTAGGAACAGATAATCTGGTTGATGTGGAAACTAAAGCTTCAATTGCACTTGTATCTCACTGCAACATTAAGAAATTACATTTAAAGCGATAACCTATTATATGTAGATGTTTGGTCGGTTTTTTGGTTTTCTTAATTGCAATGTGTCTATATTTTTCAAACAAAGTTAACATATGGAGGAATTTCTTCAATAATTATGTGGTGTTTTTTAAACAAAAGTAATATAATGAAGAATTCAATAATAATAATGTGGTGTTTTTTTATGGTTTTTTTTCAGGTTTATGGAAGCTAGTGGTTACTTTTTTGTTCGTCCAGCTTGGAGGCTTATGAAAGTTATTTATAACTTTTTATTTATTTATCTATTTAGGAGGAAGACTATATATAATTTTTCAGACTTTGAATTTCACACTTTTGAAATTGAAATGGCGATGCTAGTTTCTGCCGAGATCTATGAAAGTTATTTATAACTTTTTTAGTATTTGTTTATTTAGGAGGAAGACTATATATAATTCTTCAGAGTTTGAATTTTAGATATTTGAAATTCAAATGGTGATGTTAGTTTCTTCCAAGAATTATATGGTTGAAATTATGATGATGGAATTGCAAATGTTTTGATTGAATTTTATGAATATCAAATGGTGATGCTAGTTTTTTCAAATGGTGATGTTAGTTTCTTGCAAGAATTATATGGTTGAAATTATGATGATGGAATTGTAAATGCTTTGATTGAATTTTATGAATATCAAATGGTGATGCTAGTTTTTTCTTTTCTGAGAATTATATTGTTAAAATTATGATAGTGGAATTGTAAATGTTTTGATTGAATTTTATGAACATCAAATGTTTATGGGACCAAGTCCGCTAGCCATATGAAGGAAGCATGGTCTCTTTAATAAACAAAATTGTGAATGATAGAAGTATTTTCAAATGGGAAGCCATCATTTATTACTCTTTGACAGAAGCCATCAGAGCTGCCAAAGAGCCCAAACCTCGTAACCAGCATGAGTTTTATATTAGCTCCTACTTGATGGACATGATCTATGCTGCCAATTAATTTACCAGAATTTCTTGGGCATGGATATTTTATAAACCCCCAGTCCACGTATACTGCCAAACCTTGTGGGGACATTGGTACATAACCAATATGCTAGGATTTTTGATGATTTTTAGAACCTCCGTACCAACTTTCGTTTTGTGCTCCCTGCCCGAGACTTTGGGAAGCTGCAATAGAAGTGCTTGAGTAAATTTGGGACTTATATTTATATGAAAACTCCATGGACTTATATTGTCTACATTTAATTCGTCGCGTTCGTTGAGTTTTGTCGATCTCTTGTTCTTCGACATTTCCTCGGGTCAGCTGAACTCTTGGCCTTCTACATTTCTACATCTCGTTGGCCAAACGAAGTCGAAGAAGAAAAGCTAGTGCCAGACTTTCACGTTGGCCGAATTCACCACAGGGGTGTTTGTTGGGCCAGCCGAGCTGAACCACAGTGGCAGCACAGCTGCGGCGTTAGCATCCAAGGGTCTGACAACGGATGAGCCGCTGATGTTGCCCAAGGGTCCCCGGGAGCTCTATGGTGATGAACCAGATTACGGCGGCTCGATGGCGGATCCAGGGACTATGGGAGAAGAGTTGGGGGACGAGAAGGTGGCGGGAGCCGCGGGAGTTTTAGAGACGAGGGCAATGGGAAATGGGGTTAGGAAAGGAAGCCACAGACTAAGGCTAATGATTTGGAGCTGTCGACAGCGAATGAAGTGGAGAATTGGGCCACAGTGAAGAAAGTTGTTCCTCTGCCTATGGTGAATTAGTATAACAGAAGCAATCGGGAGAGGTACGATGGGTTCAGGTATGATGCAAATGGGCCTCAAAGGTCCAGATGAAGTTGACAATTGGGATGTCAGGAAGAGGTCCAGAGCAGATGTGGTCGGAGCTGAACGATGACCTCTTCTCGGCACCCCAATTGTCGACCTCATCTGCTTTGGACCTCTGAAACCCATTGGCATCATACATAGACCCATCGTACCTCTCTCGATTACTTCTATTATACGCAATCACCGGGGGCGGAGGATAAGCTTTCTTCACCGTGGCCCAATTCTCCACTTCATCCGCTGTCGATGGCTCCAAATAATCAGCCCTGGTCTGTGGCTTCCTATCCGAACCGCAATTCCCATCACCTTAGTCTCTGAAAATTCCGCTGCTACCACCACCTTCTCCTCCACCAACTCTCCTCCCATAGTCCATGGATTGGCCACCGAGCCGCCCAGAGGCGCCGTAATCTGGTTCATCACCAGAGTGCTCCCGAGGACCCTTGGCAAACATCAGCAGCTCATTCGTCGTCAGGCCCTTGGATGCTGACGCTGCCGCTGTCCCACCACTGTGGTTCCACCCAACCGGCCCATCAAACACCCCTGTAGCGATTTCCGCGAAGATGAAAGTCTGGCTCTTGCTTTTCTTCTTCAACTTCCTTTGGCGAACGAGATGCAAAACGAGAGCCTTCTGCATCTCCTAGCTCTTGGGATTCTACATCTCGTCGCGTCCTTTTTAAAGGGATGCTTTCGTCTTCGTTTGGTCTGGTCTTTCAGTGTGGAGCTCTCCGTGCCACGTTTTGTTTGTATATAATTGTGGCACTATGTTTTTTTTTGCGTGAGTTTATTTTTCATTATTTCGCATCTTGTTTGCATTAGGTAATAAGAGGAGGAAGAGGAACCACATCGTTTCCAAGCTCGTCTGGGTAAGTTCATTTAAAAGCTCATTGTACCTCTGTCAATGTTCATTTATTTTCTGTAAATTGAAAAGTAGACACGCTCGGTAAGGTTTGGTTTTAGTAATTTCCATGTAATGAATTCAAGGCCAATGAATTCAAAGGCTAAACTTGGAGTTCCTTCTCATGTGCAAAGTAGAGAACTGACCCACGAGATGGGATTGGGCATTCAGGTATCCACTGCTGTATGCTCCATACAAATTGTCTTCATAAAATTTCCTGGGCAGTGAAAAGCTAAATGAAAGTGTGAAGAATTTGCTAGTCGCCATTCCTTGCAAGTATATAGAGATGGACACAAATAACGGATCTCATCTGCTCTTACTGCATCCAATTATGAGTGAACCAAATTTCACCTGTAATTCGTATCCCAAAGGTTGTAGGATGTTTGGAAAAATTGAATGAATCTAAGGATAGAGTTTCTAAACATGTAGATGATATAGCTAATAGTTGGTAGTTTCTCAAGTATAATATATTTAGAAGAAGATGAATCACAAAGGGGGTCAACAATAGTTGTAACTTATGATTAATGCCTGTAAAGAAAAGGATAGGCATAAGTTACAGGTAAAGAAGAAATAAACCATGTTAGTTATCCATATCAAGATGACAACCACATGACAACCGGTGAAGAAACATACGACACTAATGTGAAGAATTGACAAAGATTTGAACAACAAACTTGATGCTGGAAATGAAAAGAGAAGCAAATGTTGAAATGTGAAGTAGAACTTGATAAATTTGATGAATGACCTATAGTAGTGTTGAATGTTGAAGATAAGATGGAAAGAATTGAATCATAAATGGATTTGAAGTCATAGAAGAGGAAAAATACCTGAAAGGGTCGACTTGACATATGCTAGAAATGAAAAGAGAAGCAAATTTTGAAATGTGAAGTAGAACTTGATAAATTTGATGAATGAACTATAGTAGTGTTGAATGTTGAAGATAAGATGGAAAGAATTGAATCATAAATAGACTTGAAGTCATAGAAGAGGAAAAATACCTGAAAGGGTTGACTTGACACAAAAGATGAATTTTAGGGCTCTTTTGTGTACGGAAAGGAGGTATAGTGTAAGGATGGACTAGCTGATAATGAATTTGAAGTTTTTGTGATTCTTTTGGTAGGGGAATATGTCAAGAAGTGGTTAAAGAATAGGATTATAAGGATTATATCTATAAATGTGAAGGTATTAAATATAGTTAGGAAGATACAAGAGATAAAGTTGAAGAGGATTCTCAAAATAAATTTAGAAAAAATGAAAATAATTACAAACTTAACAAAATTTCGTAAAGAAAATTTAAGCATGATAGAAGAGATTCTGAATGAGTATGAATACGTGAAGCATGTCAAGATTCTAAAAATGACAAGAAAAAAATTATATTAAAGGCTATAAAAGGTTAACCCTAACAAAGGGAAAGTGCCATGACATATGTTTATGAAAATGAACTCTTCTATTATTGAGAAGCCTGGTGGGTATGATCATGAGAAGAGAGTCTATGTGGACTATGGAGATCGATAATACAATAATATGTAAGAACTTATCTACAAAGATGAAAGAGACTATCATAGTTTATGTAAAGGAAATAATTGGCGAAGGAAGATGGAAAGATATTTATGCTTTTGAGCAATAAAAATTAGAAGAATAAAAACCAGTAAAAAATGGGTGTGATGTGGATCATTAAGGAGATGAAGTATTATTATTAGCATATAATGTGGTAGAAAATTATTAAGTAAATTGATATAGGTATAGAAAAATATAAAAATATAAGATTGGATTTTGATCTACTCATATTGTAATAGTCTAATGATTATTGAAATTGCAATTCATGTAGTGAAGATCATTTTGCATTTATATCATGGTTAATTGACACCAATGAATTTTAAAGTTGAAAAGTGGTTTGAACAAATATAGAAATTTTTCACTATGAAGAAAAATAAATTGAAGATGAAGATGAAAAATAAAAGAAAGATTGTCTAATCCAAAGTTTGGAGTTTGAATAAGAAAATGAATAAAAAGTTTGATGTCCGAATAAGAAAAATGATCCATATGAATCCTCCAATGTATAATTGTTATAACTGCTAGTTTTTTTTAGTAACGTAAATTTTATTGCGTCTACACGACGAGAATGGGAAAATCTTGTAAGGTAAAGTTCTTCATGCATGTAAAGTTTCTCATGTAATTGTCGGCTATAAATATTACGAGGGGGATGTTGTAAGGTTATGTAACATTCTTCATATAAATGTCAGCTATAAATATTTATTTCTACTTACTTGTGATTTCCGATTATGAGGGAGATGTTGTAACATTATGGAACGTTGCTCATGTAAATGTCAGCTATAATTATTTACTTCTGTTTACTTACTAGATTTTCTATTATGAGGGAGATCTTATAACGTTTTGTAACATTCCTATGTAAATGTCGGCTATACATATTTACTTCTATTTACTTATGATGTAGATTTTTTCGTCCTTTGAATTCTAGTATTTTGCTATGTTCTCCCACAGGGCAAATGCTAAAAAGTGAAATTTGTAAATGTTAAGAACGACTGTAAATTGCTTGCAAATTTAGTCTCTGTTGAATTACTTAGAAAAAGCTTCTAAATTTTTTAATTTGAACATCCAACACAGTTGTAGTTCGGCCACACAAAGACCTTAAATTTTTTATTTGAGACTGTAGAATGCTCGTCTTGAGCCTCCAGTTTGGTTTGGACGCACCATCATTTATATAGGGGTTTCTATTTGTTTGAATGTTTGGTAATGGACTTGGATATTTAACACCAAAGTAAAATCTGATATCATGCGATCGCGAGTAGAGAATTGGTGTTCCTTAAGCAAGAACTCGGATGAGGAAAACATCAAGGAATTGGTGCATAAGTGAGTATTGTATGTGTATTATGCCCTTTTCCTTTTCTACTTTGTAGTTTGTGCCTTTTCTGTTTATGTAAAATTGATAAAAGATGAGTGATTATGGCTTATTTTATAGAGTAGTGTGAATTTGACAATTAGGCATAGAAAAAGTTAGGATTCTTATGTCTTATTTTATAGAGCAGTGTGAACTTGACCTTCGGGGTTGGGAAAAAGTTAGGATTCGTTTTGAATAATTAGTATCTTGAGGATAAGGCTCAGGTTGGGAATAGGATGAAGTTGAACGTTGTCTCCGAGAATTTACTAGGATTGACGATCACGAGCATTATATGAAAATGTTCTTCCACATTAAGAAACCAAAGTTTTTGGAGGCCTTGAACTGGTACTAATAGTGAATATATGGATTTTTTTTTAATGACATTTCTTTAGTTTCCGGTTTTCGAGTACATAGCATCCATTAAGTAAATTTGAAATCACTGTTGAGAACTTAAACAAGCACTATAAAACTTCACTTGCTTTGAGTTGCTTTTGTAACTTTTATCTGAATTAAAATTTGAAATCACAGTTGAGAACTCATCTTTAACACTATATAACTCCATATAACTTTTAATTGTTGTAGTAATTTTTATGCGAATTCCAATTTGAAATCAGAGTTAAGAAGTCAACTTCTAACACTAATAATTTTAGGTAGCTTTGAATTTCTCTTGGAATTTTTATGTGCATTTGAAATTATTTTGTGCCTGAATCTTTAGTTGTGTTGTTTAGTTATACTGCATTTTCTTTAGAAATTACTATTCCGGTTGAGCTAGAGTCACGCTTCTCTTCCAATATGAATTATTTTGAGAATACGCCTCATACTTGGATTGTGATGAACCTTGAGCGTTTTCTTCGAGGATTTCCATGCTCACCTAATTCAAGTGCTGTGATCAGCACACGGATCGCAGACTTTCCATTACTCGAGAGCGGTGATTCCAAAGGCGTGTTGAACCTAATCATCAATTCCAGGAAAATTAGGTTTTTCCACGGAATATAAGATTTTAAAGAGAAAGGTTATGTTGGAGTGCAAGCCTCTTGGGAATTGGAAAAACCATAGCTTGCGTGACATTAAATATAGTGCACGATTTGAAGTCGTAAGCCGTGGATGCTTGAAAATATATTAGCAACCTACCTAATCTCTCTTCCAATGAACAGAGTTGTTTGGATTGGATAAGATATTTATTTTAATATATAAATTTAAATATAAGATATTTATCCTTACCGCAAAATATTTTCACTTTCCATATTAGTAAAACCTTTAAATCCAAAACATACTACCCTGTCTTTATAACCCTTTAACTAAATATATTATTGATTATTGTAATAATCCATCGATGTGGGTGATTATATATATATATATATATAAATTTAAAATCAAATTAAAATATAATTATAAATCATTACTCAATAAACTATAATGTAAATGGTCATTTTTAGTAAAAAATATTATAAAAAATAAGACATTAGAGTGATAGGCTAATCCCTCTAAAGAGATATTGAAAAAATTAATTGCACATTTCACTCTTGAGAATGATTGGTATGGGAATCCCTCTTATTCTTTTGATCCATCTCATTCTTGAGTGGATTTGATGCCTCTAATTCCTACACACACATTGAAAAAATATAATCACATTTCACTATTGAGAATGATTGGTAAGCGAATCCCTCTAATTCCTGAGTGGGTTCTATCCCTTTAATGAAAAATTTTAGTTACACATTTCACTCTTGAGAATGGTTGGTACGAGAATCCCTTTAATTCCTGAGTGGATTTGATCTTGAATGGGTTTTATCCCTTTAATGAAAAATTTTAATTACACATTTCACTCTTGAGAATGGTTGGTAGGAGAATCCCTTTAATTCGTGAGTGGATTTGATCCCTCTAATGACAATAGCTTATTATTTTAATTGATTATCATGTTATCTAATTCGGATATTTCTAATTGTGTTAACAGGCATTATTCCAGTACAAAAACTAAATATAGTAAGCTTACATAGATATATTCCCTCCGCGCATGTAATATCAATGAAAAATTTAACGCCATATAATTATGCGCAAAAATATGTTGGCCTTGCACATGGTTTTAAAACAATGTGCAAGGCCTCCTAAAAAACTATTCAAGGCTTCTCAAATAACCCATGGTAAATTGCACTCAAGGAGATTTGTTAATTTTTTTTACCCAATTTCAATTAAAAATAAATTAAAAAAAATAAACTACTATTAAAAAAAAAAGTATAAAATTTCAAAAAATATATTTTTTCAAACACTAATCAATACCTTCATTTCCCAAGATTGTTTTTCCATGAGCTTTATACTATCCATCCGTGAATCGTAATAAAAAAAATTTAAGATATGGTCAAATTCTCAATTCATTATTATACTTTAAAATTTCTAAAAAGATTACAGTTGCACTTTCAATTTTTCGAAATTGTAGCGGACAATGAAATTGTAGTTTAGAATTTACAAATATGTTTAAGGGCGCTCACACGAAGTTGGTTCCACTTTTTGGTGCCACTTAGGAAATCAGAAATGCACTTTCGAAGTGCAAATCAAGAACGCATATGCGTTATTGATGGTACGTTCGGAATAACCCGAGCCCAAACACAAGGCTAAGGTTCGTGGAAATGTATATCGCATATGCGTTTTGTAATGTTAAATATCGCATATGCGATATGTAACATTACAAAACGCATATGTGATATGTAACATTTCCAAAACGTATATGTGATATATCGCAAGTGCGATATGCAACATTTAGCAAACACATATGCGATATATCACATATGCGTTTTTTAGAACTACCCAACAAATGTGTTATGCTTTATTGGAATGCCAACTCTTAGAAATGGAACTCTCAGATGTTTTTGGAGCACACCCACAATGTCAATCATAGTAGGTCATTCTTTAGGGGATTCGTTTACACATAGAAAACCCACACTTGTGGGTTCTCTGAGGCAATTGATATTTTAATCTTCTTCAAGTGTTTGTACCAGAATGAGAGAGGGACTTTAGTAATGTATTTGGTTGTTGATTTATCTACATCTATTTTCACTCTATTAATATTAAGTGAATCATATGGTTGCATATGTATATGAATTTATTCCATATGAAAATTAATGTGGTGCATGCTCATTCTTAGCTTAATTGTAAGAATAGCTCATGGCTAGGATAAGTTAGGTAGAAATGCGTTCTACATCTATAAATATATCTACATAATAGCATCTTAAAATAGAATAAAATCACAAAAAAGCGTACACATCCAAACGACAATTGGGTCCACATAGTAGTCAAAAGTGCCATCACAAATGAAAGAGGTTCTAATTGGGACCTCCGATTGGACACTCTATCCTTGTTGATGAAGGGTCATTTTTCCCTGTCAACACATCTTAAGTGGGCCAAAATGTCCACCATATCAAGAGGCATGAGCTTCCCAAATCAAAACTAAGGAGCCTAGAGTGTTGGGTAGGAAAATTTAACCATGCATAAGCATCCAACCCTCCCAAATACAAATTAATTTGGGTGGGATGATGAAAGGCCTGCCAAGCTGACCCAAAGAAAGTACTAGTAGGATATAGTTGTTCCAAGCTTCATAGGCAACACAAGGAACATCCAAAATGTGCATTGGTTGAGTTGGAGGGAAACTCAACACATTTGTCACCTAATTTGAACTCCCTTTCTTATATTTAAAGACCACATGAAACTATTGTAGGTAGGAGGCATGTTTGAGATAGAATTGTTCTTAACTCTTAGACTATGAATTCAAAAGATTAAGGGATGATTATTAGTACAAAAATTGTTTTCCTTATCCAAAACATAATGGCACCATTGCTTCAAGGCCTTCGCTAGATCTCAAAATTCTTTGTCATACGTGTTGTACTTCAGATTGGCGTTTGTCAAAGTCTTGGAATGATAGTTCGTGGGATGACCAACCATTTTAATATGGAACTAGTAGCATAGTGTGAAGCATTTTTCTCAATCTCAAAGGGATATTGCGAATCCAAAAGGTGCAAAACCATTTTCAAATACAATGTAGTGTTTGAGTTCCAAGAACTCTCATCCATTAAATTTGTTAGGAAAACACAAGTGGATTGGAGAGTTGATGTAGGGGGTATGAAATGTGAGATAAATGAGTAGTAAAATGTTGATAAAAATTTAGGCCACCGATAAATACTTTTTCAAGCAATAACAATGAGGGGATGAGCCAGTTAACAAGAGCTTGTACATTGGCAAGATGAACACCTATTCCAATTTTATCAATAAGAAGTCCTAGATAGTGAATGGAGGTTTCCCAATATAATACTTTTTGTGAGTAACCTGCAATTTGTGAGTTCCAAGCAGCTTTAGTACCAAGTGCACACATAGGTTCTCTTCCTATGTTTTACTAAAAATGATATTTTTTTCAAGATATATCACAATGAAAATCCTTGGATGTAGAAGAAACTTAGTCTTAAATCAATCTTATAGGTGTCACTGGAACTCATGCAAACCTAATGATGTTATCCCATTCAAAAATTTCATCTTGTTAAAGAATTTGTTACCATTGAAAATCATCATACTGTGACAAGGGATAGAAATTTTTTGTAGTGATCTTATTAAGAGCACGAGAATCTTTGACAGGGAACCACTTCTATGCTTTTGGAATAATGAAGGAAAATGAGCCATTAGGGGAAGAACTAGGTTGGATATGGCCAGATCCCACAAGGGATTAATCTTATGTTCTAATTCAATAACTTTATGTGGAGATAATTGGTAAGAAAAAGAATTTGTATGGATGCACCAAAAATTAAATCAATGAAATATTGGATAGAACAAGTGGGGGGGAGACCCTCAAGAAGTTGAAAGGAATTTTTTTGTAAAACATGTTATTTTTTTGTAAGGGGACCACAAAAGAAGTATATCGCATATGCGATATTCAAAAGCAGAAAAAAAAATAAAACTGAGGCCGCGAGCTCATTTTCACAGCATCGGGAAAGAGAAACAACGCAGGAGCTAAAAAACGGAGGAGCAAAAAACCACAGGTGCAATTTGGATTTTACCTTTTTGAGGTCGAGGCCAAGTTCGAGGTGGAGCCAAGGTGGATTGCTCCAATGGCAGGTATTTATGCTAGTTCAATCCTTTTCATTTAACCTTCCATTCTTTAATTTTTTTCATAATTTCTTTGTTTTTATAATTATTTTGAACAAATTTAAAAAAATAATTGAATGTGAACAATCAAATAATGATTCTAAGTAAATTAACTTGCAATTTTATGTTTAAATCTTAACAGACAACACAAATGAACAACAGAATGTGGAAAACCCACCCTCTAATAACCCACAACAACCTAACCCACAACCAAACCCAGACTCGGAGGTGGAACAAGATAGAAACACACAGATTATTGCACGCTTGGCATCATTGAGGCACCTTAGCTCATCCATTAGAGGGGGGGGGTCATTTGAGAAATTCTTTAGCCGATCCCTTGGACATAATAACAAGCACAATTTCCGGTGCCCAAGGAGCTCTGTACAATATTACCTCATATAGAGAATCTAGGAGGCAATACTACTCTGATGGATCGACTCATAAAGACATCAAATCCCTTAAAATTACTAAAGACCAGTTATTTTCATTATTCCGGGACCCCAGCACCGGATTGGTTCCACCCACCAGTCGAGCACACATTTCCATAAACTGGTGCATTGAACCAAATATAAAGGCTAATTGGATGGATCGCTGGTATATGGTCTTCGATGAAAACCCGCATGGGAATAGGGACATCCCATTTTATTTCCTTAGGAAGTTGTATGCAGAATTCATCCTAGGGAAACATGTTAACTACTTCAATCTCTTAGGCAACCAGGGTGTTGGTCATGGGATGCCCCAAGATAAGGAAGGAGCGAGGATAGATTCCAACCGTGTGCCATGCCCACCATGCACACCAAAACCCCCTCGGGTATATCCTCCTGTAGGTCCTATCATTGAGTATACACAGGAGGCATTACTTGACATGGCAGAGACATTGCTTGAGCATGGGACTGATGTCCAAGGCAATGTAGACCAAGGGGCTATCACTTCTACGGCAGGCCCATCTACAGATCACAGAGGAGATGCAGAGTCTTCAGAGCATCGTGTTACTCCACACCCTTGCACATCATGTGGAGGCATATGCTATGGCCCTGCTTCCAACTTCCGAGATGATGGATTACTTCGCTTTGTAAGCAAAACTCATTATTTTAATATTATATTTTGTTTCATGTCAAAATCTTCAATTGTTTCGCACTTTATTTCTATTTAATTATCTAACAATATTTGTGAACAAATATACAGCTGGTGTCCCATGGCACACCACAGTCGTATAGTCCGTCGATCAATGTTGAGAACATTGATGCAGCTGTCAATATTGCCTATGGGTTTGGTTCTTTACCAATAGGGGTAAGAACTATACTTGTTAATTTGTCAGCTTTATTTATATATATTTATAACTTATAGATTGTAATGTATTCAATATGTATCCTAATTCTGATACTTGACATGTTTTGTGCAGGTTGCCCAGGAAGAGTATATTGTCTCGCAGCCTATTCCCTCTCATGCAGAGGTACATTCACAGACACAGGTATTATTTGAAATATGCTTTTAATTATATATATGCTTTTAATTATGTTTCACTTTGTTTGGAAAAATCATTTTGTAACTTACATATCGCTTTGACATATGTTACTTTATGTAGGAACCTGTTGTGATAGTGGTGCTTGAAGAGCACCAAACCGAGGTTGTTGTCAACCCACCTCTTCCCCCCAAACAGGTATGTATGTAGGGTTTCTTGGGATAAATTTTTTTATTCTCTTTCGTTCTACTGTGCTTGTTATTATTTCAATGATCCTTTTGTTTGGCATTAAACTTTTAAAGTCTTAACAGTCAAATCACTGCCCATAATTACATAGTTACTGAATTTTATATCATTATTAGCGTTTAAAACCTAATCAAATGTTATAAAATAGAAAGGCTGAAATAAACTAGCAAAAACTCTTTATTTGTTGAAAACTATGTTAAACAGAAAATATCATTGCGACATGAAAACAAAGTGTTGCACGCCATTAAAGGGGTTTAAGCTACACAAAGTTTAGTTGGCTATATTCATCCCTTGACAATCATTACAAAGTCTCGAGTGCATGATAAATTAATTGTCATGCATAAATATATCAATCCCATTCATGCAAGATTCCTAATGTAACTTAAATTTGTTAGTTTATATGTTGCTCATAGATCTTTCTCCGTCACCTTAAGTTGTAGTGTGTTGAGCGGCTCCATTTAGCTATGATATACTATGTGTGAGAATATACAAGATATGAAGTATAGTTGGAGGTATTTTCTTAATATTAAAAAGATTCCATGTAAACTGGAGTATGTCCTCATTGTAAATGTTGTTAGAATTAGTTTCATGGCTAACTTGGCCGCATTAGGGGAGAGGATCCATTGGTGGTGCATTTATTTACAGTAGTAATGTAGCTTAATTTTCCATATTCCCAAGCTTGTATTTCCTCCAAATTCTTACCACATATACTTTGGTGTGTTATTTATCTACCATACTAGTTTTTGAGCTGTGACGAATCCAAAATGATGCCATGCTAGCCACAAAGTTCCAAGTTGTCTAGTTCTAGTGTGTTTTAGTGTATTTTTTATTGGTAAAAATACTTGAAGATTGATGTGACTTAAAGAGGATGTGGCTTAAAATGATATTTCAAATTTTCAATATTCATATTATTTCAAAATGTAGAAGAAGTTTTTTTGAAAATTAATTTTAAAGACATAAAAATATTGAAAATTACTTTGTACATAAAGTACTTTTATAAACCACTTATGGTAACTAGTTTTTTCAAGATTGAATTCAACCAACACAATGACTATCTCCACTACAAATCACCCCATATCCACTACTGGTTGCCTTGTTTCATCACTGGCTCCTCTCCACTAGGTATTTGAAAGGAGTAAAACAAAAATATTAAACTTGAAATGCTAATAAATTTATACACTAATATATTAAGTACCACTAATCCACTCTACATGTATGTTAGGATTCCAATTCGCATAGTTAAATGATGGCACACTATTGGCTTGTAGTTTGTGTAGTTTGGGAGGTATATTTTGGGCATGTGATTCTTGATTCCATTTGTGCAAATAAATCAACCCATGTACTAATGTGACCACCAGAAACTTCAAAATAGACATAATAATGCTTGACATTTCGGTTCGTTTGATACTACACTCTTTGTAATGCCCCATATTAATGTTTATTATTAAGTACTTTTATTAAATTAAACATAAACAATGCTATCATTTCAATCAATTAATCATGAGACTACAATGGAATAATTATTGGTTAATAATATTAATTATTAATCTACTTCTATTTATTATTATTATTTCATATCATTAATGTTAATTATTAAGTCTTTATTATTTAGTTATTAATAAATAATAATTAACAAAACTATGATTACCATTACTTTCACCGTTCAGTATAAAACTTAAACAAGCCACATAGGTAAAATTCTATGACATTTGGTTAGATTTTTGTAACACGTACAATTCAAGACAAAATCATTAATACATAACACATGTCAAACAAATATGAACTGCACTACCTAAGATAGAATAAAATAAATTAATTTATGAAAGAGGCGGTGGAAGAAGGAAGGCGATGGAATAAGGAAGGCGGTGGAAGAAAGGAAGGAAAGGGGGGTATAAGAAGGAGGAAGGAGGTATTTTGGAAGGGGGAAAAGAAAAGGTGGTGGAGAGGTTGGATTTATTTTGGGGGAAATTAGACTCTGCATCAGGGGGGGGAAATGAAGAAAAACTTGAGGAGGGGGATAACTCAAGGAGGAGAATATCTATAAATGACTCAGAAATGCGTGGAAAGGAGGAAAGATATAGAAGCTGCTCTCAGTATTATTGGTCTGTGGGCTCGGGGGCTAGGAAACCCATTGGTTTCCTAGGGCTAGCACATGATGAGAGTTGGTCGGTAGGGTGGCACATAATTTTGTTAATCAAGGCTTGGATGGTTGGATGGAAAGCTCGAAGAGGAAGGAGCCTACAATGTCTACAGCAAACTCTTGGATCTACTACGACCGCTGGTCCCAGGTATTTCAATTCCAGATAATTAGATATTAAATTTCTGCATGGTATTATTGTCTAATTTACAAAAAAAAAATCATGAAGTTTATCAAACCTGTACAGCTCCTATTTCTACGTTAATATGTTTACAGTTCATGATTATACATTCATATGTTTATAAAACTAATAGTACAGACATAGATATAAACCTGTAATATGATTTAAAATGTCTTGATAGAGAACATTACAGAGAAATGGACCGATTGCTCTACCAGTTAGGCAAAGCCCTACAGAATGGTATCAGAGCCAAAGGCTCAAACACTGAGACCTTCAGGCCTATTCACACCTAGAACCAAAAAAAAAAAAAAAAAACGATATCAATTGTCTACAGGAAATAATAAAGAAATCAGAATTTTATTGTCAAAATTTTTCTACAGAAAATAACTGAGGGTTTATTTATAAGTTATAACATAAACTTTTGATTACATCACACTGCACTCTAAAACAAATTGAAGATGCAAGGTAAAAGCAGCAGCTTACTCATCAAAAGATTTCAATAGTTTATTATATGTACCATTAAGAGATCTGATATGACATTCATGTTGATGCCATCCAGACTCATGGAATGCAAACAACACATTTGGGGCACGTGTGTAGCACACCATTAACCAGTTGAATTAGTTATGACATCATGAACACATGAACAAGAAGGCATAGCAACGAATACATTCTACAAAGAAACAAACAATATTTATTAACTCATAATGAACCAGAACACTCACATATGATGTTCATACAAAATCTTTGCCACAAGAAGAATTTGCAAAGCCCTTTTTAAGGAGGTAATAATTAAGGACACAAACTAGATTAACATGCATATTTATAGCCAAAATGGCTATCAAAAATTAACATAAAGAACTTGGTTCCTGATTGATCAAGGTGCTATACGGAAGCTCGTCAATACGGCAGCGTCCAGAAGCCTGCATACATTAAGATGGTGCCACGAGATACAGGTGCAACATGGATGACCAGGGAAATAAAAAATAAGAAAAAGGTTTAAAATTCCATGCTTTTTAGTGCCTCTCATATATAAATCAGAGAGGGAATTCGAGAAGGTAAAATAATTTTAAGACTGAAAAAAATAAAAATAAAAGATAAAAAAAACGAAACAAGAAAAAAAGGGCTTTGATCTCAAACGTGATTTATGGTGCAGAAAGCACCAACCAGCAAGCATAAATATGAAGAAACATTTGGAAAGTTTAACCACAACTTTTTTTTTTCTCATAGCATTCATATAGGTCAGAAAACAAATGTAGCCACGCGCTATAATGCCAGACAGTCTCTCTCAAAGCCACTCGCTCTACCAGCTGAGATAAGATTGCTTTTATATATGCAGGTGAGCAGGCGATCCATGTGAGCCAGGCGCTATAATGCCAGACGTTCCATTATATATTCAGGAACTAAATTTATAAAACCACAGTAGAAAATCCAGGATAAAAACTCAAAAATTGGCTACGAATATATAATTCTAAGCATTTAAAGTGTACACCACGTCTATGCCTATAGATTCAAATGCAAAAAAAAAAAAATATGGTTTATTTGTCAAACACGGAGTAGATTCAAAAACTGACATTGGGAAATCTTAGGCCTATGTGTTCAGGCCATGGCATAATAGCCCAGAATAAACATTAGAGCTAGGGTTACACAAAACATTAAAGCTAGAGTTACACCTTACAGCAAACCCTTGAAAAACAAAAAAAAACAAAAATGCAAGAAAAAGAATACCGAACGCAGTCTACCCACCTGGGACATCCATGGTGAAGACGTGACGTCGGTGGTTTCTTTCCAGTCGACCCGGGTGAGGGCAACGGCCTCAGTGTCTTTGGGTATGGAATCCAAAATCTTGAAGGGACCCACCATAGCATCCCATAAATCGCCGTAAAGCCCCCTGGTAAAAGGAACCAGAGCACTACAAAACTTTTTCTTTTCTTTAGCATAAAGACAATTTTTTTTTAATCCACAAGCCGAGAAGATCCATGGCGTTGCGAAGGAGGTAGGCCTGAAATTGGAAAAAACCAGTAGACAGGAGAGACTTTCACTATTTTTGAATTTCTTCTAGTCACCCCGGTGGATCTGTCACCGAGGGTAACAGCCCGCACAATGAGCTCTTGTTGTTCTTGGAGTAGCGCCCTCTTCTTATTTTCGAGAGACCATATTTCATTCTGGAGAAAAAGCATACGACCTCGTATGATAATTTGATCGATAGCAGGCATATGTTCCAAGAATGCACCCAGCATTTGCTCCCATTGGAGCTTCTCGTTTTCCACCTGACTTCTTGCTCAATTCTATCAAGTCTTCCAGCGATATCCATGGCTACTCAAAGCTCAAGGACATAGGGCCCATGTGAAGGTTCGGAGGAAGCACGGCATCTCCGGCAGTATTTATGTCTGCAGATAAGAACTCGAAAAGGCAGAGTGAAAAAAAAAAAAAGGTAGTGGCACGCGGGCGTGAGGGGGGCATCACCTTTTAATAGCCATCCGTATTTAGCTGAGGGCTCGTGGATTACCGGCACATGAGCTTCATGCAAGGGATCCTCATGCATGTGGCCGCATGGCGTACATGCACCATGCTGCAGCTTTTCAAAAGGTGGATAAATTAGCTGTCATCATCACCCACCACGTCTCATCTATTATCCAGATAGAAAGTGAAGGTATGAAGGTTAACACCGATGGGGTCGTAGATATGGCAATATCATATGCGTATCGATATATGTATTTTTATATCTATATATTTCACAATATTTATTTATCTCATAATTGTATTGTAGTGATAAGGTTTTCCTTATCTCCAACCTAAAACCATATTTATTGTCTTTCGTTTATGGATTTAATGGGATATGGGAATTAAACGTCCCAAAAAAACAAAAAAACAAAAAAATTGGAGAAACCATTACATTATAAACATAGATATATTTTATTTTTATCTCATCTTAAATTTTGTTAAAAGGTCATGGTTAGGGTTAGATTAATAGTTTGAAACAAAATTGGTTAAAAGATCAATTCAACGTCAAGCTCTTTTCCCATGGTTCCCACCGATATTGATTTACCAACTAATAGATAGAAGGCCAATTAAATACTTATAGACTAAACCTGAACTATTGTGTTCATTAGCCAAAGGAGTAAGTCATAGTTCGTCCATTGATGAAAACGAAGGGTAGGGTTTGAGCTTTCTTTTAGAAACTATCTTTATTGTCTTTATCCAAAGCAGCACTGAAGCAGAACCCTAAAATAATAAATGACCAGAAATTCCGTATTTGACAAGATTCTTAGTTAAAACATAGCCAATTTATTTACTGCCAACAGAGAGATTGAATGCCACCTATGCTCCGAACTTACTCGTTGTATGGACGCCTAATACCTATGTTCAATCATATCCCGGTCATATATATATAATAATTAAAAAAAAAACACTAAATATGCTAGGTCAATTAATTAAGAAGTAGAGATGAACTCAATGAATGTAGGACTTTTGTTGAGTTTCATTATATTTTGGAATAATGCTACAATTAATCCTTCTTTCACCGACCCCTTTCTCTTCTTTAAACGCTCAACAAATTATGTGTTGATGTGAAGAAACGAATTTTGTCTACCAGTGTTTTGTTTTGATAGCAATACTGTAACTTGTGATTTAACATGACTACAGTAATGTATGCTGCAACCCAAAACCCTATACGCTAATGCGTGCAACAACCCTAAACCCCAACTTTTAAAGCCCTGGCTAGCGCATGAATTGAACTGTAGATTCCTTCAAGCACAAATTTCCTGTTGGTAAATAAACTGCAAATAAAATTGAAGATAATCCTGTCGTATGACACGATATAATGTGCAGGGAAAACATCTTCTACAAATAATTCTTTTATTCTGATTAGAACATGTTTTCAATTGCTTCTGTTGGAAAAAGCTAAATAGTTCCGAGACAAATTAATTTCTCAGCGCACAATGAAAGATTTATTTTCACCACTATCCCTTAAGGGGGCAAGCGAGCTAAGGGTCTTTTAAAATAGAGCCCTTTGTCCTTGTTTCTCCAGTATCGGAAGCATATGATCTATATGCTGGATTCTCGAACTCTGAATTTGATTTAGCAAAATAGCTTATTTCCAGCATTATTATTATTTCCAGACTGACAGTTATACATGACCAGCAGCCCCAGCGGCATAACTAGCTATTAAAAATAATCTGCTGCCCAGCCAGGGAAGGGTAGGTTTATGTGGAAACAATTTTACTACTTTTGAATCACTAGGGTTGTCAGCCAATTGTTCACTCACGGTGTTTGGCCTGTGTGATTTGTCCACTTTTAACTATATATTTACTTAGATTCTGAGATTTATTCATTTTTCAGTTCTCTGTGATTTCATGTTAAATTTTACTCGTAGAATCGGAGATTTAATTTATTTTTCGGTACTAACAGAAAAGTCTGCAGCTATATTAAGAGGGTTTGTCAATCCGTCCCAGAAGAAATTGGAAAAAGAAACTTCAATTTATTTGTTCTTTCAATATTGTGAGATTTAATATAGAATACAATAAAGTATTTCTAGGATTTCTGAGATGAAGCGTTACAATTTTGATCTTTAAAAAGTTGTACTTTACAATATATTTAATTTTTAATTATATTCTAAAAAATTTTGTAATAAAATTGTTTATTTTATTTTCAAAAGAACAAAATTTATAAATTACCCCTCTATGAGCACTGGAGTTGCTCTAAACTACTGTAGGTTTATAATTGCCCCAGCAATACATAGTAGAATCAATTGGAAGAAAAAAAAGCAGTGATGATTTGTATTTCAGTATCAATCAAGAACAAGGTAGTGTGTGCTCCTTTATAGCAAACTTAGAAATTAGACAACCCTTCAGGTATCAATCCAGATGACGAAAGTATTACTTTTTCTGAAAACAAGGATCTCGTGGCGTCCATCTCCACATCAAAAAAAAAGGGGTGTGATGAAACCAGTTAGGAAGAGGACATAAATGTTTTAGATTTGAAAGGACCACAAGAGACTTGGACGCATCTCTGATTTCTCGACCTGCAGGAAGCAATTAGGATCGGCATACTTTGGCACCAAATTGCCGAGGACGTAAAATGACAAGCACTGGAAATTTGAAATTCCAGACCTGCTTCGCTGTCTTCTGCTCTGTACTCTTCATCTTTTGTATGCCATCCTTGTAGCCATCGCTCCATTTGTAGTTTGATATTGCTTTAGGAGAATGACCCATAGAGGGAAATGTTGATGGTGTATTTAATATAATTATGCATAGTTAAACAAATATAGGCATATCCCTTGAGGATAATGACCCATAGTTTAAAAACGTGTCTGTCTTTTACTTAAATTAGCATGCCAAAACAATTTTGGACATCTTCCTTTGAAGAACACTTCCATCCCAAAGAAATAAAATATTGTTGATTGAGTTAATATTTGTGTGCATTCACAGTGACTACGTGTCTCCCTATGAAGGATTGCTTCCTTGACAATTAAAGAAAACATTGAGTTAATATTTGTATGCTGTGTAAAATGACAAATTAGCGAAACAAAATTTTGCAACTAGAATTAGTACCTAACTCCATGAATCTCTGAAATCTCTCTTCTCATAACTAAATCATATACTCCTCAAACTATTTAAATGTTTACTATGTCGTGGCTTATGAATCTCTTGCAACCTTATTATTTTTCCTTTGTTCTCTGAAACATAATCTTCTCTTCTCAATATTGGACCTAGTTATGTAATCATGACTATTAAAATCTTACCATCACTTAGTCAATGGATATATTTTGTGTGAAACTTTAGTATGTATTGAAGCAACAACATCCATGCCTCAATTTCAGTTAGCCGAACAAAGAATAGGTGAAAAGATTAAATCTATTATATTTTCTTACAAAATTTTGCTTAATATATATATAAAGTTGAAGTGAAGTATGTATTTATAATAAGGATGATAGTCTCTATTGTTATACTTAGAAGAGGTTGGGAGATATGTTATGTTATTTTAGGTAATAATACATATATTATTTTAAGTAAACATTTATGTAATACATATAAATAAATAGACATTTTAATATCAAAGAAAAGATGGAGATTGAAGGAAAGGTAACATAATATTAAGCAAAACAAAGAAAATGTTAATTATGATTGAAATAAGCATAAATGTAAAGGAGGGGATAATGTGTTTAATTATATGATAAATATAAGCATAAGTTATTAAAAGAATTTTGTTAGTAAAATGGAAAATACAATTCTCAATATTATAATCAAATATAATAATGATTTAATTAATTAGGGTTATGTGAAAGATGATATTCCCTTATGAAACACGATAGGAAAAGCGATATAACCTTGGTAAGTATGTTAACTAGTGTAAATAACACCCAAACAAGGTGTGATGAACCTTGATGGGTGTTACAATTGAGATCCCAGAGGAGCACATAGTAGTTACTACTACCATGATATAAAATACGACATAAAACACATCAAATGTAATAAAATAAGTAAAACTTAAATAACATCTTCATATGTATCAAGGTAAAGGTCCAAATGGGACCCCGTCACCAATGACTTCTAGTTGAAAGCCACTTATATTTGCATAATAATACGTTCTTGTATTAATGCATAACACACATATATTTGCATAATAATATGTTCTTATAATCATGCATAATAGTAACTTCATATTCATGCATAACACACATATATTTGCATCCCATATCTGACTAGACATATCAACATGTTTCATTTTATTTTCTTAGTAAATGTTGGACGCTGAGTAAACCATATTTATGATAGATGTTGCTACTATGTCTAAGATGTTACTATTGATACATTGATCATGATGTTATGATTATGTTTATGAGGTCACTATGTTATAGTTATCATGATATTCCCTTGTCCATAAAGACAGTGTATGTTTAATTGTCATCATTGATAAATGTAATATATATATGATGTGGTACATGGATATCGACCCATGATGTGATCAATTTAATGAGTGATACAATGAAAGGAAATGTTGTTGATAATATGCACCAACTGATGATTGAATGGAGATATTATTATGAATGTATGTTTTCAAAGTACTAATCTGCAGGACACACGGGCTATGTAATAAATGGATACTTTATATGAAGTGTGGTATAGTACCTATTTTTGCAGAAGAGCCTTGATTACCAAAATTGATGATACGATGACACAGACCAATAATCTCGATAGCAGTAAAGTATGTTTTTGATAGGGTATATAGAACCAGGATGTTGAGAGGGATGGATGTGTTCCACCCTATGTTTTTATGATACCCGAGGTCGTGAGAGGGCAGTGCTGAGACACGCTCCCCATGTTGTTGTGATGACGATGGTCGGGTACCCGAGGTCGTGGGAGGGCCATGCTGAGACACACTCCCCATGTTGTTGTGATGATGACAGTTGGATGCCTGCTAGGAGAGGCTAGGTCCGCTGTTCATCCGATGCTATCGCTCTCAGGTTCTTATGTGGTCAGGTTGGTGAAGCTAACATCCACTTCTATACTAGCAGAGGAAGGATAGGGAGGATGCGGATGTAGGTTAGGATGGGTGGACATCTTAGTTATTATGGTTGAATGTTGGACAATTATGATACCGGATTAGTGATGGTAGGTACCAATCTTAACTGACTAAATAACAAGAACATAATTGTTAAATAACTCCGAATGTCACAATAAATCATATTATATTTGTATATGGGTCATGTTGCGTGAAATATTAATTGTATGAGTTAGAATTTAGGGATTGTTTCTATAGTACATGTGCAGTGTGTGCATGTACTGGCCATGCATGCACACCTCACACATGCATGCTAGTATGAAATATTTAGATAGTTGGATAGGTTAACAAAATAATTATGAATTGCTTTAAACCTATAAATGTACCTTGAATTGTTTTAAACCTATAAATATACCTTGTATCACTATTTTGACCATAACTTTGGGACGAAGTTTCTTGAAGGGTGGGTGTATGTAATGCCCCATATTAACATTTATTAATGTTTATTATTAAGTACTTTTATTAAATTAAACATAAACAATGCTATCATTTCGATCAATTAATCATGAGACTACAATGGATTAATTATTGGTTAATAATATTAATTATTAATTTACTTCTATTTATTATTATTATTTCATATTATTAATGTTAATGATTAAGTATTTATTATTTAGTTATTAATAAATAATAATTAACAAAACTATGATTACCATTACTTTCACCATTCAGTATAAAACTTAAACAAACCACATAGGTAAAATTCTATGAAATTTGGTTAGGTTTTTGTAACACGTACAATTCAAGAAAAAATCATTAATACATAACACATGTCAAACAAATCTGAACTGCACTGCCCAAGATAGAATAAAATAAATTAATTTATGAAAGAGGCAGTGGAAGAAAGGAAGGAAAGGGGGGTATAAGAAGGAGGAAGGAGGTGTTTTGGAAGGGGGAAAAGAAAAGGCGGTGGAGAGGTTGGATTTTTTTGGGGGGAAATTAGACTCTGCATCAGGGGGGCGGAAATGAAGAAAAACTTGAGGAGGGGGATAAATCAAGGAGGAGAATATCTGTAAATGACTTAAAAATGGGTGGAAAGGAGGAAAGATATAGAAGCTTATCTAGGTATTATTGGTCTGTGGGCTCGGGGGCTAGGAAAGCCATGGGTTTCCTAGGGCCAGCACATGATGAGAGCTGGTCAACAGGGTGGCACATCATTTTGTTAATCAAGGATTGGATGGTTGGATGGAAAGCTTGAAGAGGAAGGAGCCTACAATGTCTACAGCAAACTCTTGGATCTACTATGACCGCTGGTCCCAGGTATTTCAATTCCAGATAATTAGATATTAAATTTCTGCATGGTATTATTGTCTAATTTACAAAAAAAAATCATGAAGTTTATCAAACTTCTACAGCTCCTATTTCTACATTAATATGTTTACAGTTCATGATTGTACATTCATATGTTTATAGAACTAATAGTAAAAACATAGATATAAACCTGTAATATGATTTAAAATGTCTTGATAGAGAACATTATAGAGAAATGGACCGAGTGCTCTACCGGTTAGGAAAAGCACTACACTCTTTCGTTGACCATTTCCACATTGTACAATATTATATAGTTCTTCCAAAACCATCGATACCTCTTGATCCATCCTCTCTTTGGCTTCCCAACAATCACTAACTTCAAAAAATTCTCCTTAAATTTTCCTACCCACAATCATTATTCTCAATATGGATTTCTATATCCAACTCAAGAGTCAATACCCATAGGTATTCACAAAAAATGATACTGCTAATCTAAGTCTTGGAATAGAAAGGTGAACTCCCTATACCAACATGTGTTCCATCTCAAATACTTTGAGGTATATAAATGCATCAATGTGCCTATAATACCTCGAACACAACATCCACTCAAAATCCAGTTACATAATGATCCCAAGATCATCTCAAATACCTCTAGGAATACATGTACATTAGTTCCTTCTAATCTCTTAGAACATGTCAAATACCCACAACATACAAGTGCATAGACATTTCTGTCATTACAAATAATTATGGGTATGCAAATGCATTGCCATGCCTATAGTCCCCCTCATATCATCTCTAACATTGGTATCCAAAAAAATGCACCAATGTGCATGTAATATTTCTAATCATCGGAAATATGTACATGCATACAAATGATGTGTTTGTCATTAGGTTAAAATTATTTCATTGGAATAACAAAAAGCAGAGTATTTTGTTTATTTTATGCAAATAGGTCAAATGGAGGAGAGAAGGGGAGGCCCAACAAAAAAGTATTTAATATATGTCTCTGATTCACTATTTGATATGAAATTGACATATATATATGCTACTTTATATGCAGGCCCCTAGTGAGGCACCGGTGCGTGAAGTGCACCAAACCGGCGGCCCACCGTTGACGAGCCAGCAGGTATGTTTATGTAGATCGCTTTCTTTGTACGTTTGTGTACATATCTTGATCAAGTAACATTCAATATTTATCCTATGTTTTACATGTAACATGTTTTATTCAGGTTTCCCATGATGAGTATATTCTCTCGCAGCCTATTCCCTCTCATGAAGAGGTAGATTCGCAGACACAGGTATTATTTGAAATATGATTTTAACTATATATATGCTTTTAATTATGTTTCGCTTTGTTTGGAAAAATAATTTTGTAACTAACATATCACTTTGACATATGTTACTTTATGTAGGAACCTGTTGTGACAGTGGTGCTTGAAGAGTGCCAAATCGAGGTTGTTGTCAACCCACCTCTTCCCCCCAAACATGTATGTATGTTTCGTTTTCTTTGGTAGTTCATCATTTTCCTTCCAGGTAGTATATATGTATCTGATTCACTATTTTATATTAAATTGACATATATATATGCTACTTTATATGCAGGCCCCTAGTGAGGCACCGGTGCATGAAGAGCACCAAACCGGCGGCCCACCATTGACGATCCAGCAGGTATGTTTATGTAGATCACTTTCTTTGTATGTTTGTGTACATATCTTGATCAAGTAACATTAAATATGTATCCTAATTTTGACATGTAACATGTTTTATGCAGGTTTCCCATGATGAGTATATTGTCTCGCAGCCTATTCCCTCTCATGCAGAGGTAGATTCACAGACACAGGTATTATTTGAAATATGCTTTTAATTATGTTTCTCTTTGTTTGGAAAAATCATTTTGTAACTTACATATCGCTTTGACATATATGTTACTTTATGTAGGAACCTGTTGTGACAGTGGTGCTTGAAGAGCACCAAACCGAGGTTGTTGTCAACCCACCTCTTCCCCCCAAACAGGCATGTATGTTTCAATTTCTTTGGTAGTTCATCATTTTCCTTCCAGGTAGTATATATGTCTCTGATTCACTATTTTAGATGAAATTGACATATATATGCTACTTTATATGCAGGCCCCTAGTGAGGCACCGGTGCGTGAAGAGCACCAAACCGATGGCCCACCGTTGACGAGCCAGCAGG
>LPNX010871025.1:10230-68632 GCA_001517045.1 Pseudotsuga menziesii
TTTTTGATTCAGAATTGTTAACCTGCACATATTCAGAGATAGAAGGTAGACAATTTACAAAATTTACTAAATTGTAACACTTCATTGTCACATTTGCAATTTTCCATGACACAATAAAAAATGACTAACATAAATGACTAATTCATATTACTCTAGGTAGTCATTTTTTATGTCGTGACTAAATTAGTCATTTATGTTAGTCATTTTTAACTTAGTCACTTATTATTTAGTCATATTTGTTAACCGGTGACTAAATTAGTCGTTAATTTTAGTCGTTTATAGTTGGGTTAATCAAAATAGCTCATATTTACTAGTAAATCACTTGAAAAACTTGTGGTGACTAAATTTTTTAGTCACCTAGTAGCTAATTCCTCATTTTGTACTAGTGTATAGAGGCTTGGTCAACACATCAAAAACTTGTGCATCGGTACTTATATACTAGAGCTTTATATCTCCCTTTTGTACCATATCCCATATGTAAAAATACCATATTTCTATGTGCTTTGATTTGTCATGGAACACAGGGTTCTCCATTATCTTTATACAACTATGGTTTTTACATAGAATCACCATGGTATCCAAATCCAGGTCAAATAGACCTGACATCAACTTCTAAATCCATATGGCTTCACAACTAGCAGAACCAGCTTCTATATTCTCTACTTCAGTTGTGCTCATAGCAACATTGGACTGCTTCCCGCTAAACCATGAGATCATGACAAATCCCAAACAATAACATCCACCTAAGGTGCTCTTCCTATCTAAGGCACTTCCAACCCAATCCGCATTTGAGTAACCATACAATCTGAAGTCATGATCTCCAACATAGTATAGACCAAAGTCTATCATACCTTTCGGGTACCTCATCATGTGCTTTGCATCTATCAGGTGAACATGTCTATGTTTAACTAGATATTGACTCAGGGTATTCACATCAAAGCATATATTTGGCCTGATATTTGTTATATAGATCAAGGACCCAATAATCTATTTGTACTAAGTCACATCCACTAACTCTTATCATTCATTAGATAACAACTTCAAGTTGGTATCCATGGGTGTGTCCAAGGCTAGGAAATCCAACATATCAAATATTTTTAATATTTCCACAACATGCTTTTCTTGGTTGAGAAATATTCCTTCTAGGCTCAACCATACTTCTATACCTAGAAACTATTGCATCAATCCAAGGTATTTCATCCAAAATTATTTAGCAAGCTTCTTCTAGGACTCTACAATCTGCTTCCTGTCATAAATAATTCATCCACATACAACAATAATATAGCAGGTTCATCATCCATAACCTTAAAGTAAAGGTTAGGGTCGGATTTACTTTTGGTAAACCCCAAGCTCATCAAGAATTTATCTATCCTTCCATACCAAGATCTATGATATTGCTTTAGTCCATACAAAGATTTCTTTAACTTACATATGTGAGTCCCTCGGTCTTCAACTTCAAATCCTTGTGGTTGTTCTATGTACACTTCTTCCCCAATAACACCATTCAGGAAGGCTGTCTTCACATCCATCCGGTGTAAGCTCCACTTCATCATGGATGCAAGTTAAATGATGGTTCTAATGGAAGTGTACCTTGCTATTGGCACAAATGTCCCTTCATAATCAATTCCCTCTTTCTGAGAGAATCCTCTAGCCACGAACCTTGCCTTGTATTTCTCAATACTTCCATTAGCTGCATGCTTTATCTTGTAGTTCCACTTGGAATATACCACACTCTTTACTTCTAGTTCGGGAACTATATCCCAAACATCATTCTTCATTATTGAATGGTATTCTTTCACTATTTCTTCTACCAATTCTTTCTTCTGTACAAATTCTTCATAGCTGGTAGGTTCTTGATCTACAGGACGAAACATCAAAGCTACATAACTGGAAAATTAATTTTATCTCTTTCTTACTCTTGTGGATCCTTCTGGAGCTCCATACTTCTATTCTTCTTGTATAATTTATCTTACCCAAGTATGATTTCTCTTTCATTCTATATTCATAGTAGGAGGGTCTTGAGGTTCTAGCACATCACGGTCCTCTGATGTTACATTTTCAAGGGAGGGTGAAACTTCTACATTTTTGGGAGGTACATCTTCTTCATATACTCCTTCATGCAAGCACTTTCTAGATATCGTGAGAGCTACTTCTCCATCAAATGTTACATCCCTACTAATCCCCATGTTATGGAATCCTAGAATGTATATTCTAAAGGCTTTGGAGACTTCACAGTATCCAACAAATATTCCCTTCTTTTTGGAAGAGTCCAACCTAGTTCTCTATTCTTTTGGAATGTGAACATATATTGGGAAAGCGAATATCTTGAGATGGATCACTTCAAGCTTCTTTCTTGTGAACATTTCTTCTGGAGTCTTGAGTCCAAGGGAACTATGGGATAATCTATTTTGTACATAATACCATGTTCTTGCTACTTCATTCCATGGATGCATATGAATATCTTGATCATGTATCATTGTATTCATTTCTTCCATAATGGTCCTATTCTTTCTTTCCATAACATTATTTTGTTGACGATTGTAGGGAGTGGTTACTTCCTTCTTGTTTCTAGTTTCTTTACAAAAGGTTTCAAACTGTTTTGAAGTATATTCTCCACCATTTTCTATTGCGAGTGCATTAATTATTCTTTCTAAATTATTCTCTAGCAAGGCTTTGAATTCCATGAATTTTTAGAATAATTCATCGTTTATTTTCAAGGAATATATCCATGTATTTCTTGAATAAAAGTCAATAAATGTAACATAATATTCATAACCACTCAAATATGTGGAAGGAATTGGACCACATACATCTGAATGAATCAATTCAACATACCTTTAGTATTTGTTTCACTCTTCAAAAATAGACTCTTGATATTCTTTCTACTTGCACATCCTTTGCAAGTTCCTTCATGATTGATCTTCAGATTGGGTAAACCTGTTACTACTTTTCTCACATGGGGTAGTGATTTGTAGTTGATGCGAGAAAGCCTCCTATCCCATAGTTCACTTGGGCTAGGGTGTTTCCGAATGTCCCTTGAGTTTATATAATCCTCCTTCTTCACTAATGACAACTTGATATTCAATTTGATTTTCCTTTGGGCCACATAAGTACTTCTCCATCTATAAATGGAACCCTATATCCTTTCTTATCTAATCCTGAGAGAGAAACTAAGGTATTATTCATGTTTGGTACATATAATACTTCTTTCATATTCATGGGGGTTCCATAATCAATATTTTATGTTTCCTCACCAATAATTTTGATAGGATATCGATAGCCATATCATAATGATACTTTCTGAGGACAATTCTTCTCTTCCACTTTTGACATAGTTTTTTTGTCTTGTTTGTTATATTTTTATCATTTAAGCAATATGATATTAGGATCTTATCTGAGAGAATAACATGCACAACAGTAAACACAAGAGACAAGAGACATAAAGAATTTTCCTCGGGGAAACCATAAAGGAGAAAACCCTGCAACTTCCTTAGAGATAGAGTGAGCACCAATGGCAACAGTAAAACATGAAAACATAAATATGATCTCCAACAACTTGTTCTCTCTCTCTCTCTCACTTGAGAGAGCTTCTCCTCTATCACTCATGCGCCCCAATGAGTGAGTGTGTGTGTGATAAATATAGAGGCTCACACTCTATTTATATTCTTTCGTTCACTTTTAATGTCCACTCAAACATGTTGGCCTCACTTTACAATTACTTACGAGGGACGACATCTCTAGGAGAGTCTAATAACCCTAGTGTCCCTCAACTGCGGTAAATTTTCTCTTCCAATCAGAAAGGAGGGTTAACCTTAACACAATGGTGGGGACTATTTCCTTGACTTATAATAACTCACCTAAGGCTGACTTCTCTAAGAGAGTCTAATAACCCTAGGTCCCCACAATTGCAAGGACGTTAAACCTTGAACAAAAGGGAGGGTTACCCTCTATGAATTTACATGACTTGTTTACATTATAGATACTTCCTGGAATAAACATCAGGGTACAATACATAAAATATATAAGTGAATACATTTCGAAGTTACAAAAACATTAACACTATCATGTGCTTCAAAGAACCACTATCAATAAGCCATGTATGTTATCCAGATGTAATAGACACAGAGAGTGCAGAGAATAATAAATACTCTTCTCCATCTTCTTCTTTTGCTTCATCCTTTTCTAGTTATACAAATTCTCCTTTGATTTATTTGTCAAGATCATTCTATCTAAGAATTAGAAAAACCCTATATTTCCATGATCGAAAACTCTCTATGCCTTATAGCTTGTCCTCAAAATTAGTGCTTGGGGCCATCTTATCTAGGAGGTCACTAAAAAATGAAATTTCTCAGAATGTAGAACTGACCTTACCAAGATATGAGATTGATTGAGGCAAGTTGACTGATACACTTGGTTTATGGAGATTCCAAATCTCCACCTCTCAAAATTGACTTTCAAGATTCTAATATGCAGTTTTCTAATCCAATTCCAAACTAGGGTTTGAATTTCCCAGAGATATACCCACTCAAAAATTTAGATCCAAGGATCAATAGATGTGCTCTAGGGAGGCACAAATTTCTATGCAATTAGATATCCAAAATTCCAACTTTCACAGAGACCCTAATTTCTTATTGGAGGGAGAGGAGAGAGAGTTTCACCTTGTGAAAGTTGTTCTATTCAGAATAGCTCTGATAACATGTTAAGATTCCATATGATATATAGATATAATTATTATTCAATTCAACTTCACAAAAAAAACATATGCAAGATCACTGAAAGAAACGCAATCACAAGATAGAGATAAATTTATCTTGGGAAACCCTATAGGGGAAAACCCCAACAAAACTTCCTCTATATAGATGTATCAAAAGTACAAATATAAAACCCAAAATAGGTGCTCCTCCTTGCAGATATGTCTCTCTATCTCTCCTATGCGCTATACACAAGTGTGTGTGTGTTTCAAATGAGGAACACAACTCCTTTATTATTTGAATTTTTTCCCTAACAGGTTGACCCCAACAAACTAACTTTGAAAGGGTTTCTAGTTCACAGGCTCTAATGCCTCCTTCCTTCTCCTAATAGTGTCACTTATGTAAATCCTTCAATACTATCCCAAGTTGTTCTTAAGGGGGGATGTTAGGATATTAGGAGTTAATTAATATCAACTTGTGTAATATATCTGTTAGGTAAAAGTGTGTTTCTTTAGTATGCATTAGTATGCATTTGTAAATATTCTAATCCAATGGTCACGATATGTTATAGACATAGAGTGATCCGATGGTTCAAATTCTCTTAGATAATACCTACCATTGATCTGTGGCTTAACACCTGATTGTTCTATGATCTCTATTTAAAGGGAATAGAAGGTCCTTGGCTAGTTGATCGATTATGAGAAGCTCATGTAACTTTCTTTATTTTGCATAATAAATTACTCCAAGTGGCTATTTGGCTGGGGCCATAGACTGTTTCCCTCTCGAGCGTTTTAACCACGTGACAAACATCAGTGGGTTGATATGCGATCTATTTGTGTGAAGCAGTTGCTCAAGGTGTTCAGTATTTTTGGAATACCCAGTGTACCTGAATAGACTTCACGTAGGAAGACACAAAATTATATAATATTATATTATTGAGGGTTCTATTGACCTGAATTACAATGAAGTTTTTACCTCATGACTTTATGATGACCAAATATAATAGTAACATCCCTATAGAGGAACAAAACATATCTTATAGATTACAATAATAAAATACATTTAAAATATTCTTCGAAGTTACCATATTTCAACATTTCGAGGTGGTTTTGGCAGAGATCCTGAGGAGGTTTTAGCACAGATATTGAGGAGTTTTGGAACAGTTCCTGAGTTCTATATATTCGTTAATGGGAATGTGTCTCGAGGTGGAATTGGCATTGTTTTTTCTTTTATGCAGGAAGAGTTTCTCAATTTCATGCCAGAGGAGGCCTTGCGAGAACCTAGTCGATTTTATATTCATTTTTCTTGAAATTTCAAGAGGATCACAGTGGTGCTGTCTCTTTCTTCTGGTAACTGATAGAAACCATCAGTGGTTCTAGAAACCCATTATTGTAATATTTGAAGACTAAATAAGATTGGCCTTCCCATTGGAAGTGGCCCGAAGACGTATCCCAGGAAGGATGAACTCCGTTATCAACTCTTGTTTATCATTTTCATGGTTTTCTTACTATTTATTTGCTTATGTGTGTATTTTTAAGCGTTTGAATTTCAGTTTTAAAGCCTATTTATGATTAATTGACATATAATGATCACATGTAATTATTAATGGTTAAAAAAGATCCCAAATATTTTAATATCAAGTTTGGTATCAAAGCTTAATAACAAGTGCATTGTGAATTTATGCTAACATGATCTAGGATAAAGCGAGATGAAGGTGTAATTGAGGCTTTCAATCTAGAAATTGGACGTGCTCATCGAAGAGAGAAAATGGAAAATGAATACTACCAAGTAGAATATGAGAAGGCCTTCCATAAGGATTTCTATCATATGGAAGACATAGTAGAAAATTTGTTTGCATATTATCAAGAGATATTGGAAAGGAAGAAAATTGAAGAAGGATCAAACAAAGGATAATGCTTTGGGAAAAATAAAATACCCTTCCGAACCTTCCTCTCCATCTTTTTCTTCCTCTTATGAAAGTTCCATTATTGCTTCTTCAAATCCAAAGAAACAACATGAGAAGGCTAAGCATGGTTTATCTAAGTTTGAAACTTAATATTAAGTTTGATTTTCCTACATATAATGGTTGACTAAATGCATAAAAAATAGATCATGGGATCAAGAAGATTGAGGTATATTACAATATTAAGAAGCTTGTAAATGATAAATAAAATATTGAGTTGGCTACTTTACGTCCTAAAGGCACTGAACTCATTTGGTGGGAGAGAAAGACATAGGAAGACCTCCTTAAAAAAGGTAAAATTATTTCTTCCTGGTATGAATTTACTGATGTGTTGAAAAAGCATATTTATCCATTAGACTAAATACATCAATCCATGATGGATTGACAAAAATTAAGGCAATATAAAGGTCATAATCATACAAGAGTACACTCAGGAATTCAGAAAGAGTGATTTGATTTTGGGTATCCCTCTTTACAACCAAATTTTTTTTTTCAAGATTATTAAATGATTACATAGTTATTTTCATAATAGAATACTTATGTTTAATCCTACTAAACTTGACAAGGTATGTGTGCAAGCCACACACATTGAATCCAAAGGGAAGAGTGTTCATTATTTTTCTTCAACTGAATCCATATAGTCAAAAGAAAGAAAGGAAAAAGTGAAAGGTAATCATGCAACTATAATGAGGAAAGATGATGAGTATCCTATATGCTCACATTGTGAAAAATAAGGGAACGAAGAGGAAAAGTGTTGTGTACTACATCTAGAATTGAAACTGAAGTGGTTTAAGGCTCAGAAAGGGAATAAAAATACCACAATTATCATTGAGGACCTTGGATAAGATTCCAAGGATGAAGCAAAGATTATAATTGTAGGTGTGAAATGTAAATATATTGTTGGTAATGATTCTAACATTGGTTATTCATGTGCTTCTAATTATAAATATGATGTCACTTCTAAGGATAAAATGAATGCATTGTTTCATATAAGGGTGATTACAAAACAGACTAAGATCGAAACACTCACAGGTAGTGGATCCCAATCTAATCTCATTTCAGAAGAAGTAGTTAAGTAGTTAAGTTTGGTGTGAAAAGGTAAATGATTACAAGTAACAAAAAAATGTGATATAAATTTTGCAATAACATCTAAGTCTGTAGATAAGGTTGAATTTGATGTGCTTTTGCTAGATATATGAGGATTTATGTTGGGTATCCTATATTTATATGATCGAAAGGAAATGTTCTATAGAGAACATGATCAATATCACCTTTTTAAGGAATACATTCAGTACATAGTACAATTACATTCATTTAAAAATGACAAATCACTGAGCACAACACAACAACTAAAAAGGGTTGTTAATGTAAGTCAAAATTTGGTAATTATGTCGATGCAATATAAGGATAAAAATAATCCTAAGCATGAAAAGGAAGTGTCATTTCACTACAACGCACTTGTTACGGTTGATAGTGTTTCTATGGTAAAAAAAATCACGATATGGGTACAATCTCTTTCAAATACTCAATTTTAATATTCAGCTTTCTACCAATCAATAGTTTATGGTTTGTTTCAACAAATTTGAAGGAAAATTTGATTGAAAAATGGATTAATCAATTTAACAATGTGAGTGTAGTGTTGGTTTTTGTTATGCCGATTCAGATGTACATGTTCCAATAATAATGGAAAAGTGATACGGGACAAGTGAGATGAACATATTTTCAGGTAAATTATGGATGAAAATATTCTTTTGGTGGTCCAAAAGCTTCGGCTAGTGGGAAGGTTTGATCTAGGAGGATATTTAAATGGTCGATCAAGGTAGAAGTATTCTAACAACAAATCAAAGCTTAAAGGGTAAAATATCTCATCACTAAATTTACGACAATACTTATTTCGTGTTAAACAACCTCCGGGTGCATAACTTATTGGTGTTTGAAATTATGACAAAAAGGTTCAAAAAAAAAAAAAATAGATATGTGAGAAAAATGTTAATGTAATCAATTTTTAAAATTTTTATGGAGTTTATCAGGTTTGAACCGAAAACTTCCAAGTCATCACAATCCTTCATAAATCCTTCCTAGCCATCTCCCTTGCATGTGTTCTTTGTTATATGAAGTTTAAATCACGTATTTGAGTTTGGTTAAATATTATATTGAAAAAAAGGGGGAGGTCGAGGGTTAAGTCCTCAACCCCATGGTGAATACCGAGACCATATAATTAGTTACAACCATATCATTGGAACCACATGTAACAAACCAATAACATAGTGTACGCCAAATCCATATTACATGCCACCATATACTATATTATCCCAAAATAGTAACCATATTCCAAACCACAACTCTAATAATATATATCCATATCATACCTTTTAAAAGGGGGGAGCGTGATGCCCACCATTTCGACCCTAGGACTTCCTCTCCCCAAAATTCACGTTCTAACAATGGGATATGGCCTCATTCCTTAATAGGATATGGAATATAATAGTATAATACAACTCACAAATAAAAAAAATAATAGGACATGAACTTGTGCTTTCTGCAAGGTTTTATTAATATAAAAATTGAAGTTAAAGTGCATAACATAGTATTTTTTTTTCCAAAATCCAACCCTCATTACAAAATATGGTTTATATAACTAATACAATACCTTAACGGTGACTAACTTCCAGTAAAAAAAAACTAACTAATATTTCCGAAAATAGAACAAATATAGAATAGGTTGCAAGGTGTCTTGAATGTTGAAAGTTGTTGGAGTTTATTGGTAACTAATCTCCACCGCTTGTTGATTTTCATACCCTCAAAAATTAAGAATGGGATCTTGTGTTAGTTTTCTGCCTTCAAATTTGAGATCTTTTTTCCTTTCAAGTGTGAGATTCGGTCTTCAACTATTTATCTTGAAATATGGAAATGATAAATCATCAATTTTATCCACTTCTTAAGTTTTAGAAATATCAATTTTAAATATTAAGGAACCATATATCCTAATAAAAAATACCTCTCAAATATTTCTTTAACTTGTAAAATTATATGTCTATAAATTTACCTACAAATATTTCCTTAAAATGTAAAATTATATTTCTATATTTACATAGAAATAATTAATACACATGGTTTTGAAAACCATAGCCTGAAAACCATCTTTAAAAAACCATTCCGTGTAGCATTTCTCCATTTTTTTGAATTTGATGAATTTCATAAATGAAAATCAAAACTAATTCCACGAATAATCTTTACCTTGTAAAATTGTTCATTGTTTTATGAATTCCATGTGTTATTTTCCCCAAAATTTGTATTCATGAATAAATGAAATTCATAAATTTAAACTATAAAATAATTTATAATTTGGAAAAAACTATCTACTATTTATTTTCATGGTTTTTGATTTCCAAAGTTTGGAAAATATTTTCATTTTAAATATTTCCCAATGTTTAGCACTCTAGATTTACGTGATCTTTACAAATAAATTATGGAGATTCCAACGTTATAACATAAGGTTAAATATTGGAAAAATAAAATATTATAATATTCCTTTACGAATTTCGTTGGTGATGAAAGATGGTTTTAATCCCTCCCACTGAAGTGGACTCAATTAAATTAAAGAGAATGGCATGATGGTTTCAATTCCTCTACCACCTAAAAAATTTTATCTTTCATGCAAGTAGGATCTTTGGAATGCATACTCACCATTCATCTTTACAAATAAATTATGGAGATTCCAACGTTATAACATAAGGTTAAATATTGGGAAAATAAAATATTATAATATTCCCTTAGGAATTTCGTTGGTGATGAAAGATGGTTTTAATCCCTCCCACTAAAGTGGAATCAATTAAATTAAAGAGAATGGCATGATGGTTTCAATTCCTCTACCACCTAAAAAAAATTATCTTTCATGCAAGTAGGATCTCTGAATGCATACTTACCATTCATCTTTCCCTTTTGACTTTTTCAATATTCAATTTAATATTTATTGAGAACTCTCTGAAGAGTGTGATATGATATGAATAATTACTTATTGAATTTGTGGATAAGGTATGTGGGCGTATGATTAACAATGAAAGGAATAATAGGTGGGATTAAGATTAATATAATAATGAATTACCTTAACTCATGGAGGACATGAATACCTCAAAAAATTTAGTTAAATGAAAGCCTAAGGTAATGGGAACTTGATAGTGTTGGTGAAAAAAGAAAAAAAAATCAAAATATGAGAGCAAGGATGATGCAGGGACAAGGGGATTTAGAAAAGTTGATGCATAATTGGAAAGGGATTAAATATGGGTAAAAATTTAAATTTTTATATGTGATAACACCCCCTACTAGTAACACCCTTTATATCTCTCTCTCCCCTCAAACCCTTAACCCTTGATAACCTCCTCCATCACCCCTACTACATATACTCATAACCGACATATAATTATTTATCCTACTTCCCCATTTATAACTTCCCATCTCTATGTATATCTTATGGCCCTCCCCATCCTCTCTCTCTTTCTCAATCCCTTTAACTCCCTTTCACTCTCCCTCTTTATCTGGCTCACTCTCCCCCTAAATCTCTCTCTCTCTCTCTCTCTCTCTCTCTCTCTCTCTCTCTCACACACACACACACACACACACANATTCTCTATATCTCCCATTGTCCCTCTTCTTCCCCCTCACCTTAACTCTCCCTCTACTCCTCTCCCCCTCTACCTCACCTTAACTCTCCATCTACTCCTCTCCCCCTCCCCTCCCTATGTCCCTCTCTCTCCCTCTCACTTGTTAAGCCCTAAATGTTGGGCATCAATCCCCTTATAATGTGTCACTTTACGACCTATATGGTTGTGTATTAGATATTATTTATGTAGGCTTAGGTCTATTAGCAAGTTTATTAGTTGTTATGGTATACCTTTGTCTCCTATATATATGAAAGAGATATTTTCATTTTAGAAAGCATTCTATATTGTTTTGTCTTGGGAACACAAGTACATTGTGTAAGGAGGTTCCTCCCTCAAAGAGGATTTTTATTTATCTTGGTTATTCATTATTAAGCCATGGATTACTCTCTTTTGTTCTAATTATGATATTTTTATGTTATTTATGGGACTTGGTTGCATAACATTTGGTATTATTTATAGCTCTTTCCTCGAGACTAGCTTTTGCAAAATGAGTCATCTTGGATTTTTTTCTACAACTTGTTTTCTACAAGGAATCAAGGATCAAGGTTAAAAAATCCACTTCTAAAATAGGCTGAAATAACCTCATTTAGAAATTTAGATCCCGATGAATTACAGTTTTGGAGATAAATGTAGAGGAATCTAGGGTTTTTTACTAGTTCAAAACCTAGTATAAAACAAGTGTTTTACGAAGAAATGTCATATCAGAGGCATCCAAGATTCAAGTTAATTGATACTAGTTTCATCATAAATAAGATAGAACAAGGTATATGTGTTAGAAGTTTCAATTGTAGGAAACAAATATTGAACATGTGACATGTACTACAAGTGAGTTATTCTGGATATGCAAAAAATAATAAGTTTTGGGTTATTTGCAATACTTTTTTGGAATATACAAATTAGGTCATACTTGCGGAATTAGAAAGAGGATAAAATAGGACATCACAAGAAAATTTTCCATATGCAAAGGAGTCAAAAGTCAAAATTTATCTTAGTTACAAGTCAACCCTAAAACAATCTTCTAATTAGGGTTTGAAACGTGAGTCACGCATCCAAGATCCAAATTGAGTGAGGCATATTGCATCTAAAAGAAGACATACTAGGGTATTTGTGGTAGGATTTGAAACTACATGAATGAAATAGTGGACACATAGCATACAATACAAGTTCACTCTTCTAGATAGGATAAAAACAACAAATGTTGGGAGAATTGCAATATAGTTTTACTAGAGCATCCAAATTAGGTCATACCTATGACATGACAAAGACGTACATCAAAACACCACAAGATGAAGTTATAGACCCAGAGCAGCTAAAATTTTAAATTTATCTAAGTCCAAGTCAGCCATAAAACTATTAATCTTGTATATTTATCTAGGAACAAAGCATCAATCTCATCAAAGATTAATCAACAAATAACTCATGAAATTGTGTAATTGGTCTACAGGAATAGTAGTTGCTATGTATTCATATAAAGAATGAATGATTACAATTACAATGTCATGCTACAAGTATGAATGAATGAGCAATTTGAATCCTAAAGGAGGTCATTCAAATTGAATGAGTGATTCTAGATTAACTGACTATAAGCCATGGTTCACACTCAGTTAACCACTGATCAAAACCCTAATTGACTCACCTAAACCCTAACTGAAGTTGGAGTACAATAAATGATTGAGTCTCAACTGAAAGAGATCAGACACCTGTCATAGCAAGCCAACCATCAAGTGCTAGTGCTTCAATGACTTCAATGAGACTCGATGAGGTTAACTGAAGCTGAACTGAACATCAGAAGTTGGTGGAGGCACCCTTGTTGACTCCAGTTCATTAATTAATCATTAAATAATCAATTAAATGAATGGATGCTCCTTCACTGAGCTTTTTAACTGATTGTAACCACCAGTTATGAATTAGGTGCATTAATATCACTAAGATCACCCCCGGAGTGCTCCAATTATCCTCCCCGGATGTAGGAGAAGGATAAGTTAGCCTCCTTGACTGAAGGTAGGCGTGGGTGTGACTGGATGATGTCAATTAATGCTCCACAGATGTTAATTAATGTCAATTATACTTAGGATAGTGGTTTAAATAGGCCAATTTGACCAAAAAGAGTGTGTATGGTGGTAAATGTCTCCAACACCCCCCCTTAAGCTATACTCAGGAGGAGTTAGAAAAAAAAATGCATAATAATGCTAGGGCCCTGGAAACTAAGGCCAACGTCACCCTATACAATGTTGAAACTAAAACAATGCTCAAAACAAACTAAGTGAGGAAAAGAGGGAAAACCCAGTGGGAAAACCCCCCCTCAAGATGAACACTGAAAGTAGTCTAAATCACCCTGATGAACTCACCCCCAACAGTGAATGGAGGTAAGTGAACTTCTTTTCTGAAAAGGATCTTGGTGAAGATGTCTGCAATTTACTCATCATTCAGGCAGTATTGCAGAATGATGGTCCTGTCATGCACTAGCTCCCTGATATAGTGCATGTGGATCTCTACATGCTTGGTCCTCTGCCTGGTAACTGGATCTGTGGAAATCTTAATAGCACTTTGATTGTCACAAAAGAGGATAGTAGACAAAGTACTACCAAGATCAAACTCTGAAAGAATGCCTTGCAACCAAACTGCTTGGATGCAAGCATTCACCGCTCCTCGATACTCAGCCTCTGCTGAAGATAGTGCTATGGAAACCTGCTTTTTGCTTGAACAGCAAATGGGACCACCAAAAAACATGAATACATATATGGAAGTAGACTTCTGATCAATAGAATAACCCGTCCAATTAGAATTTGTGTATCCAACCAGCTCTAGCTTAGAGTTTGCAGCATAGTGAATGTCGTAGGTCTTAGTTCCCTGAATATACTGGAGGATCCTCTTGGCTGCCTTCCAATGAAGATCATGAATTTTTTGCATGTATATTGATACAGCATTCATGGCATAACAAATATCAGGCCGAGAATTTGTCAAGTACAACAAGCTACCAATCAGCTGTTGATAGATAGTGCAGTCCATGGGAGGTGTGCTTTTTTCTTCTTCAAGGCTGATCCCTGAAAGAAAAGGGAATGGTGTAGGCATACATTAAACAATGTTAAACTTTAATAATAGGTATGAAATGTATTTGTACTAAGTGACCATAATCCCATCATAATTTTGCTCAATTTTGAGCCCCAAAAATTGTTTTAGAAGCCCCAAATCACTCATTTCAAAGGCATTGTGGAGAGCAGTTTTGATGGCTGAAATGGAGGCAATTGTGCTACCTGTGATCAGTAAGTAATTAAAATATAAAACAATGATAATTTTATGACCATAATACTACTGTAAATATACATTTGGATCTGATCTACATCTCTAGAATTTTTGCGAGAGAAGGAAGGCATCCATCTTGGAATACCACTCTCTTGGGGCCTGTTTTAACCCATATAGTGACTTCTTTAGCTTGAAAACCAAATATGGATCAGTGATGTAGCCATCAATATGCTTCATGTATATTGCCTCATGAATATCTCCACGCAGAAAGGCTGACTTAACATCCATGTGATGCGCTTCCCAGTGCTTGGATGCTGAAATTGCCAAAACAAGGCGGATGAAGTCCATTTTTGCAACCGGTGCAAAGGTCTCATGGTATTCCACTCCTTGGACCTGAGAGAAACCTTTTTCTACCAGAATTTCCTTATATTTTCAGTGGCTTCCATTAGCAGCAACCTTTTTCTAAAACACCCACTTGCATTGAACCAATTTCCTTCCCAAAGGAAGAGAAACTAGCTCCTAAGTAGTGCTTTTCTGAAGAGAATTCATCTCTTCATCCATGGCAACTTGCCATATCGGATCCTTCCAAGCATGATAGTAGGATTTTGGATATTAAATCATCATCAAAATACAAGTTTTAGACAGCAAATTATCAGGACAAGAGAACGCAATACCTGCTCTTTGGAAATCAGACCGTGTTCTCCTTGGATCATCCATATTTCCAATGTTTTCTCCTGCAAAGGAGAGTGTCTGTCGGGCCCATGTAGGAAGATGATTTTGCACTTTAGTTTCTGATTTAGCATTTGATGATTGCAGCACACTGATATCAGAAATTAGAGGATCCAAATCAGAGTCATCATCCAAATATTCAGTAGAATAGGAAGGAAATTCAATAGTTTTCTCCTTCACTAGTTCCACCTCCTGAAGAGGCTCATCAAACTTGACACTTCTCTTGATGATGATATGTTTGGTATTTATATCTATCATATTGAACCCTTTATATTCATCAGGATACCCAATAAACATACATTCTATGATTTGCGGTTGCAAATCCCTTCTTTTATCAAGCGGAATCTCGGCCCATGTAGTGGACCCAAGCACCCGTAGGTTCGACACATCCGACTTGTGTCCAAAGTCTGATTCGAAAGGGGTCTTCCCTTTCATGGATGAGTGTGGTACCCTGTTATAAATCTATGCTGCAGCATGCATGTCCTCAGCCCGCAAATTTGCAGCAAGCTTCTTGGATTCCAACATACAGGTGGTCATCTCCTTGAGAGACCGATTCTTCCTTTCCGCTACTCTGTTCTGCTATGGAGTGTAGGGAATTGAATGTTGGACCTAAATACCAATTTGGGAGTATATGTATAGAAACTCATTACTGAAATACTCCCCTCAATTATCAAATCTCAAGATCTTGATCTTAAGCCGAGAGGCATTTTCGATCAAGGCCTTCAATTTAGAAAATTTTTCACTTACTTCTGATTTCTTTTTGAGAAAGAAAACCCATGTATAACTTGAAAAATCATCAATAAAAGTATGGAGATATCTTGATCCATTCATGTATGTGATAGGCATAGGACCGCTGATATCAGAATGTATCATCCCTAATATGCATGTAGCTTGGTTTTCCTTCCCCCGATCGAACTTGTGCTCAGGGTGTTTTCCAATTACATAGCCCTTGCAAATTCCTGCGGCTGCCTTGATGACCGGGAGGCATTCAAGCATAGATTTTTTCTATAATTTCTGCAAATATTTGATATTAAGATGGCCAAACCTCTCATGCCACAACATACTAACCTCATTTCCATGAGTTACCATAGTGGTGGGCTTTGCATCCACAACAAAGTGAGAGAAATCATAGGCTTTTGCATGATGGTTTGCAAGGCCTTTACCAATCAGTTTCTCGAATGCAATTTCTGTTATCTCAACATCATTTGGGCTGAGAGAAACTCTCTTAGGAACTCCTATATGTGTCATCTGATAGACACTAAGGAGATTTGATTCCAAAGATGGTAGATACAAAACATTTGAAAAAAAACCATTTTCAAGATCAACAGTACCTTGTCCTTCTGAAATGATGGTGGAGTCATCTCCCATGTGGATGGGGATGGATTTTCCAGTCTCCAAGGATGAAAGGGAGTCTCTTTCAGCCATCATGTGGTTTGAAGCTCCAGAATCAATCAAGAGTGCTTTAGACTTTGAATTTCTTTCCATGAGGGCATGACCTTTTTCATACTGCAGTTCTCGATCTTGCTGATCTTTCCTCTGAAAGCTCTTCGAAATATTGATGTGATTTCTCTCAAGGAGAGAGGTTTCTTCATTAATATTCTTATTCATGCAGGCATGTTCAAGGTGGAATCCCTTCCCGCAATAAGAACACTTAACTGTTTCCTTGCCATGGTGCCCTTTTCCTTTGTTCTTCCTTGAGTTGGAAGACTCATCATGCTGCTGATTTTCAACTCCAGGTTTAGGAGAATCAAATTTAGTTTTTCGGTTTTTATGCTACTTTCCTTTACCCTTCATATCTTTGGGCCCTGAGACATGAAGGTCTTGATCACAGGAAGATCTGATGATCCCCATCTGGACAAGCTTGTCATGTTCATATGTTAGGGACTCAATGAAGGCATTGCATGTAGGCATCTTCCATCCAGGGGTTGTGAGATTCCCTGCACGGAATATAGAAACAAAAACTGAATAATCAGCCCCAATTTTGGAGAGTATGGAAAGGATGAGATGATCATCCTCCTTCTCCACTTTGCATTGGTTCAAGAGTAAAATAGTATGCTTGAACTTTGTGAAGAAATCATTCAGAGTCTCGAAGTTGGTGGGTTGGAGAGACATGAGTTCATTTTCAAGCTCGTAAACCCTCAATTCATAAATATTTTTGTATAGCGTCTCCAATTTGTCCCATATTTCTTTCGGAGTCTTCAATCCTGCAAGATGGAAGAGAAGGTCTCAGGAAATAGAGAGGCACAAGAAACCAAAGGCTTCATCCTTTTTGTTCAAGAATATTGATTTTTCTATGGTAGATCTAGGCTCATCTTCAGTGTCCATGGTGACTTTAAAAATTCCTTTGGAGCACAGCTGAATATCCATATCACCTTTCCATGAGTGGAAATTGTATGGAGTCAAGAGATCTATTGAGGAGGCCATATGGATGTGTTGGAGCGAATGCTTCACCTGTAGAAACCTAAAAATCAAAATAGAAAGGGAAATGTAAGGTCGAACAGCCTGCACATTTTAGGCTTTCATCACACCCATCATAGTCAATCAAGCAAGCTTGATCAACAAGTTATTTACTTGGGGTATTAAGTGCTAAGCCTTGGATTCTGGTGGAGTGCTAGATTTTGGAGCTATTGCTCAAATCTCATGCAAAAATATGTCAAAAAGATTATTTTTGAGAGATAGAGCTTCGTCTCGCCATATGCTATGATACCATATAAATCTTGTATATTGATCTAGGAACAAAGCATCAATCTCATCAAAGATTAATAAACAAATAACTCATGAAATGGTGTAATCAGTCTATAGGAATAGTAGCCGCTCTATATTCACATAAAGAATGGATGATTACAATTACAATTTCATGCTACAAGAATGAATGAATGAGCAATTCGAATGCTCAAGGAGGCCATTTGAATTGAATGAGTGAGTCTAGATTAACTAACTGTAAGCCATGGTTCACACTCACTTAACAACTCATCAAAACCCTAATTGACTCACCTAAACCCTAACTGAAGTCACAGTGCAATAAATGTCTGAGTCTCAATTGAAAGAGATTAGACACATGTCATAGCAAGCCAACCATCAATTCCTAGTGCTTCAATGACTTCAATGAACCCTGATGAGGTTAACTGAAGCTGAACTGAACATCAAAAGTTGGTGGAGGTGCCCGTGTTGACTCCAGTTCATTAATTAATCATTAAATAATCAATTAAATGAATGGAGGCACCTTCACTGAGCTGTTTAACTGATTTTAACCACTAGTTAGAAATTAGGTGCATTAATATCATTCGGATCACCCTCAGAGTGCTCCAGTTAGCCTCCCCAAATGTAGGAGAAGGCTATGTTAGCCTCCTTGTGTGAAGGTAGGCATGGGTATGACTAGATGATGTCAATTAATGCTCCACTGATGTCAATTAATGTTAATTATACTTATGATAGTGGTTTTAACTAGGCCAATTTGACCAAGAAGAGTGTGTATGGTGGTAAATGTCTCCAACAAAAACAATCTTCTAATCAAGGTTGAAAAAGGAAGATTTATAGTTCAAGAAGTGGTAGATCACATAGAGCACCAATGAGCATTGTCTAAATACTGAATATCTTCAAAAACATGATGAAACAATAGGTATATCAGTATCACAATCAAAGGAATTTTGAACAAGGAAAAATCATATGGGAACTTGAACAAATCATTGAAACAAGGACAAACACCTACAAAATGAAGCTATCATTAAGTACCTCATTAAGTGGAAGAACTTACGAGTTCCAAATTCGACATGGGAAGATGATGCCTTCATACAGATGCATCCAGAACTACCCAAGCGTGAGGATAATGCTTGTCTAAATGGGAGGGTAATGTTAAGCCCTAAATATTGGGCATCGTTCCCCCTACAATGTGGCACTTTACCCCCTATATGGTAGTGTAATACATATTATTGATGTAAGACTGGGTCTATTAGTGGTTAGAATATTATTTTTTATTGTACACCTTTGTCTCCTATATATAGGAATGATATATTTTCATTTGAGCAAGCATTGTATATTGTATTGTCTTGGGTACACAAGTACATTGTGTAAGGAGGTTCATCCATTGAAGAGGATTGTTATTTATCTCTATTCCTCATTGTTAATGAATGGACTACTCTCTTTTGGTATGTTTTTTCTATTTTTATGTTATTTATGGAAGTTGGTTGCATAACAATCCGTCTCTCCCTCCCTCTCCATCTCTCACCCTCCCACTCCCCCTTCCCCCTCTCTTTTCCTCCCTCCCCCTTCATTCTCCCTCCCTCCCCCTCCTCCCTCTCTCTATCTCCATCACCCTCTCCCTCTCTCCTCTCTCTCCTTCCATCCCTCTCTCCATCTCTACCTCTCCCTTTCCCTCCTCTCTACATCCCCCCCCTTCTCCCTCTACTCCTCCCCAACCTCCAACCCTCCTCATCTCTCTCACTCTCTCATCCCCCCTAACTATTAATACCCCCCTCTTCCAATTTCTCACTAGCATAGGGCTCTACTTACCCCTAACCAACATCCCCCCTCTCTCTATGTCTCTATTTACCCCTCCCCTACTACTAACCCCCCTCGTCTCTCTCTCTCTCTCCCCCCCCCCCCCCCTCTCTTTTCCTCCCTCCCCCTTCATTCTCCCTCCCTCCCCCTCCTCCCTCTCTCTATCTCCATCACCCTCTCCCTCTCTCCTCTCTCTCCTTCCATCCCTCTCTCCATCTCTACCTCTCCCTTTCCCTCCTCTCTACATCCCCCCCCTTCTCCCTCTACTCCTCCCCAACCTCCAACCCTCCTCATCTCTCTCACTCTCTCATCCCCCCTAACTATTAATACCCCCCTCTTCCAATTTCTCACTAGCATAGGGCTCTACTTACCCCTAACCAACATCCCCCCTCTCTCTATGTCTCTATTTACCCCTCCCCTACTACTAACCCCCCTCGTCTCTCTCTCTCTCTCCCCCCCCCCCCCCCTCTCTTTTCCTCCCTCCCCCTTCATTCTCCCTCCCTCCCCCTCCTCCCTCTCTCTATCTCCATCACCCTCTCCCTCTCTCCTCTCTCTCCTTCCATCCCTCTCTCCATCTCTACCTCTCCCTTTCCCTCCTCTCTACATCCCCCCCCTTCTCCCTCTACTCCTCCCCAACCTCCAACCCTCCTCATCTCTCTCACTCTCTCATCCCCCCTAACTATTAATACCCCCCTCTTCCAATTTCTCACTAGCATAGGGCTCTACTTACCCCTAACCAACATCCCCCCTCTCTCTATGTCTCTATTTACCCCTCCCCTACTACTAACCCCCCTCGTCTCTCTCTCTCTCTCCCCCCCCCCCCCCCTCTCTTTTCCTCCCTCCCCCTTCATTCTCCCTCCCTCCCCCTCCTCCCTCTCTCTATCTCCATCACCCTCTCCCTCTCTCCTCTCTCTCCTTCCATCCCTCTCTCCATCTCTACCTCTCCCTTTCCCTCCTCTCTACATCCCCCCCCTTCTCCCTCTACTCCTCCCCAACCTCCAACCCTCCTCATCTCTCTCACTCTCTCATCCCCCCTAACTATTAATACCCCCCTCTTCCAATTTCTCACTAGCATAGGGCTCTACTTACCCCTAACCAACATCCCCCCTCTCTCTATGTCTCTATTTACCCCTCCCCTACTACTAACCCCCCTCGTCTCTCTCTCTCTCTCCCCCCCCCCCCCCCTCTCTTTTCCTCCCTCCCCCTTCATTCTCCCTCCCTCCCCCTCCTCCCTCTCTCTATCTCCATCACCCTCTCCCTCTCTCCTCTCTCTCCTTCCATCCCTCTCTCCATCTCTACCTCTCCCTTTCCCTCCTCTCTACATCCCCCCCCTTCTCCCTCTACTCCTCCCCAACCTCCAACCCTCCTCATCTCTCTCACTCTCTCATCCCCCCTAACTATTAATACCCCCCTCTTCCAATTTCTCACTAGCATAGGGCTCTACTTACCCCTAACCAACATCCCCCCTCTCTCTATGTCTCTATTTACCCCTCCCCTACTACTAACCCCCCTCGTCTCTCTCTCTCTCTCCCCCCCCCCCCCCCTCTCTTTTCCTCCCTCCCCCTTCATTCTCCCTCCCTCCCCCTCCTCCCTCTCTCTATCTCCATCACCCTCTCCCTCTCTCCTCTCTCTCCTTCCATCCCTCTCTCCATCTCTACCTCTCCCTTTCCCTCCTCTCTACATCCCCCCCCTTCTCCCTCTACTCCTCCCCAACCTCCAACCCTCCTCATCTCTCTCACTCTCTGCTCCTCCCCTCACCCTTACTAACCCCTTCTCCATCTCCCCCCCCCTACTCTTTCAGATACCCCTAATCAACACCCCTCTCTCTCTGTCTCTCCCAAGCCCCTAAAACCACCCTTCTCTTTCCTAATTCCTATACGAGTAACAACTCCACCTTAATGTTGCATAAGGAACACATGAGTATTATTTTCTCCCTAAGACAAAAAATATCCTAAACTAAGAAAAACTACTTCAACTTTATTTTCAATTTCCCTTTTGTAGTATAAATTTTTTACATAGCTTTTAAAATAATTTTATAGATTTTTTTGTTTTAATATAATTATAATAAAAAATAACTAATATAATATTTGAAACTTACAATTACAAAATATTCAAAATCATATTTTTTTATTATTTCATATTTTTTATAACATTAAAAATAAAAAATTATTTTATTTTTTATAAAATAATTATTTAAAATATATTACATAAGACGTATTATTAAAAACTGAGTCATCATAATATAATTTTCAAAAATACATCCCAAACCTGATGAGAATACACAAAATACACAAGAAAGTATTTAATCCCACCTAATTTTTTAAATACTTTGCCATAAATAACTTTAGAAATAACACTTATACTGAGAACTCCATATTAAGACAAAGTGGAGTTGAAAAAGCTTAAATAATATAAAAATAATTTTCTTCACAATATTGATTATTGAAGAAATGGATTTATAGTTATGAAATGGTTAATCATAATTTTAGTTAATTATATTAATTTAATATTATTTATTTAAATAAATTAAAAAATTATTAAAAACACTTTTAATTAATTATACTAACTAGAAATATAAATCTCAAAACATCCCTAACTAAAAAGACCACCCAACTACCCAAAGGAAGACAATAAACCTAAACCCCGAAGTAGCGGGAAAAAAAAGAAAGTCCAGGTTTCGAGCTTTCGCAAGATGGGCCAGAATAGACAAGTTTGACCTAGGCCCCTATCTTGATTTGTTCCTTTATTACGATATGGGAAGCATTGTAAATATGAAGGGAAATGAAATTGGTGATCGACATCGACCACCTTTTGTGAATATTTTATGCGATAATATAAACTTTTTTCGGTTGCAATCGTGGTTTTAGAAACTCATTATTTTATTATTTAGAAGAAACCCCATTTGATACCAACAGCCATTTTTTGTCCCAGCAACCATTAAACAACCTCTCGCTGAATATTAGTAGGAAGACAGCAAGATGTAGCAGCATCCATTTTAACATGGCCATGCACAGTAGCATACGCCTGATGGCAACTATATAATGTTTAATATATATTATCAGGTTTAATAAAGATTAAACAGTAACATTAAGCTGATGGAAACTATATATATATATATGACATTTCACAGAGAAAAAAATAGCAATGCATTTGCTGTTATGGATTTTGGGCAACTGCTAATAATTTCAAATGGAAAATCTGTTACCGTTTTAAAATTTATGTATAATGATAAAGCTGAAAGCCTCATCTCTGTAACATGATAAAGCGGAATTTATCATCTCTGTATAATAATAAAGCGGAAGGCCTCTCACAAAATAAGAACGAACCAGATTTACATTTCTGTGTCTCTTAATTTTGAATTTACACAAGCAATACCTGAAACAAACAAAGAAAGAGAAATAGTACAAACATGGAGAATCGCCCGGCTCATCTCTGAATAATGATAAAAGCTCAAAACCTCCCAGAAAATGAAAACGAACTGAATCCCTTCCTTTGGGTTACGCTGAAAGCCTCGTCTCGGAAATCCTCATCTTGCAAAATAAGAACGAACTAACCGAATCCCACAAAATTACGTTTCTCTCAATCTTAGTTTTGAATTTACACAAGCAATCACTGAAACAAACAAAGAAAGAGAAATAGTACAAACCTGGAGAATAGCCCGGCTCATTTATCTGAAGAATTATAGAGCTGAAAGCCTCCCAGAAAATGAAAACGAACTGCATCCCTTCCCTTGGGTTATGCCATATGGGGTTCCTCCCTTTCTAAAGTGGTAGAGCTGAAAGGAAAAAATACAATGTAAAACCAGATGAAGTAATTTTTGAATTGAAAAATCAAATTTCTATATCACAAGCAAGCTAGGGAGAAAAAACCCCTAAAAAATTGCTTTGTACCCATTGTTGTACCATTCTCAGGAAAAAGTAAGGGACCAAAAATGCTCGATAATTTGTCAGGTCTCTCCCTCACCTCACATAAACAATTCGCTGAAACAAAAGCATTCGGAATAATTCGATTCCAACCAGCCCAATACTGTATTTATTTCCTGTAGATTGGTAATGCCTACTTTGTTAAAGAGCTTTATCAGGCATCTTGATGGAAGCCATGCCGTCGATCGTTGTCCAGAGAGAATGACCAATGGATCCACCTCCAGCTGCTCTAAAATAGTTAGAGATTGACAGTGTACAGCTCCTCATTCTCCACACTGCGCACAACTCAATATAGGCGACTCATTAAATATAGCAGAAAAAACAAACTACAAGATAATTTAATAACAGGCATCTGGGTTTCTTCTACAACCTTTCAACGGTCAATTCTTGACTCAACGTTGTTTTTTGTTTGACACAAGCTTTTCTAACGGTTATGATTGTCGTTTTCGTTGGGACCACATAAAAAGCTAAAGAAAATAGGATCGTTTTCAATGGGACCACATAAAAAGATGAAGAAAATAGATTTAAATTTGAATTCATAATTTCATGATATGACGTCGGATTCTCGTGCAAAATAGGATTGTATATGTAGTATTTCCATATGAAATTTTTTATTCATATTCGATTTATGGGGGTTCTTAATCCTTATCTTAAAACCAAAACAGTGGTATATATACAACACCTTTTCCTATGACTTTACCATTCGAAATATCAATGATTTCAACTTCCTTGCGAGATAAGATGAATTTATTTGGAGACCTATTGTGAGTCATATGATACACTGACAAGAGATTAGAGGTAAGACCTAGAACATACAACACATTATTGAAATTACAATGGTCAAGATCAATCCTACCCTTTCCTATACTGTCACTCAGAAAGTTATCTCCCAAAAATATTGGTGGACCTTTCTACATGTCAAGAAAAGAGAAGATCTATTTTTTTGAAACTATATGTCTGGAAGCTCTAGAATCAATGATGAAACTAGATGATATTGAGGTGCTAGCAACCAGGGCATGTACTCTCTCCTTGTCTTCTGAATTTGATCCTCCTTCCCTCTTCTTTGGTAAATTAGAAAGGGAGATGTTGTTTTTCTCCATAAGTTGGGTCAACATTCCTATCTACTTTTTCATATAAGATCTCTCAAGATGATGGGCCTTACTGCAGTATGCACACTTGCTCATTTCTCCTTTGTTCTTATTCTTCTAGGGTTTTTTCTTGGAGCCTGAGGACTCCTCTTGATACTTTTCCTTCACTCTCTTTTGCTCAGGTGTATTTTTAGCTTTTTTCTTGATTTTTAATCCACCTTTGAATCTCCAGCAACCAAATCTTGGTATTTGGAAGGTTTGATGGTTCCCATCATCACCAATTTATCTTACTCCTCGGTGAGGGATTCCATGAACTCAACAAGCTTAGGCATCTTCCAGGTTCGAAATGTCAATTTAGTGGCATAGAAGGTAAAAAAAAACACTAAATAGTTAGGACCAAGCTTTGAGAGAATGGTCAAAAATAGTTTCTCCTCCTTCTTTTCAATCTCACATTGTTTTAACTCCAAAATAAGGGCCTTAAACTTGGTAAAATAGATTTGCAATGATTTGAAGCTACTGATATTCAAGGAGATCAATTCATTCTCAATTTGATGTCCTCTCATATCATCTATATTTCCAAAAATATCTTCAAGATTTCCACAAACCTCATTAGGAGAGTTCAATGAATCAAGATGAAAGAGGAGGTCTCTTGAAATACTCAAACAAAAAATACCATAGGCCTCATCCCTCCTGTTGTGCCATTTGACTTTCTCCACAACTACTTTGGGATCTACCTCAATAGCCATGGTAACCTTGTCTCAACAATATCTCCATCTCAACTTTCCATTCGAATAAATTTAATGGAGTCAAGATGATCCTTTGAGATTGGTCCATACCTCACCTCCTGTGCCCTTCAGTCAGCAGAATGCGCTCCTAGTTAGTGATGTCTAACCTGCAATAACAATTTGGAAGGAGATAAACTTATCTACAAAGGATCTGATACGATGTGGAAATTGTACCCAACAGATAGATCAATTACACTCACAAAATTGATAATCAAACATGCAAAATTCACACAAAAGGAGACTTAAATTGGAGCATAACTTAATCCTGTATTGAATAAGTGTACCTTAGCCAACCATATGAAGTAATAGGCTGATAAAAAATATAATTAGATGAGATATTGGAAAGAACTATGTTTCTATTAGAATTGGTCAAAAAACAGTCTTACTAAAACAAGTCAAATTTCCCATAAGTGCAAAAAGGGCTTTCCAAATCCATGAAGATGCTCTGAAATTAGATAAAGAAAGTGGAAAATATATAATGTGGTGGAAACAAATATCATTAATTATTTTTTATGGATAGAAGGAAGGAGGAGGATGTGGTAAAAAACAAGGCAAGTTCCCCTAGACTATATTTTCCTTTATGCCTTAAAACAACTGTAAAGCAAGGAAGCTATCCAAAAATGTAGATATGTGCTTTAAGGTACCAAGAATAAAGGAGACATGCTAAATATGTTTCCAAGGTGATTCCAAAGCACTCCATGACCCAGTTTAGCAAGTATTGAATTCTAGGAACATGTAGAGGTCAACTAGCATAGATAAGGAATCTACGATTCTAGAAATAAGACAAAAATAATTTAATTAATGTCAAATATGGGTAACTATTGGTTGACTATTCTAACACCAACAATGCAGGATAGGATCATCCACCATCAACAACTTCAATCAAATCAAAATCAGCATAGGTATTCATACCTTCAACATCCACAACTAGATGTGATATGTGCTCGATCGGTTGTACCTTGGCTTGATTGGCTAGTCACAGCTACATGGGAGACCATCGTAATGTTGGCCTCCCCATATTTTTCCATGTCAGTTTTGTTAGAATATTCACCTGAACCCAAATCCAGAATAATTGAATCTACTTCATAGTCCCCAATTTGAATTTTCATTCACACCTCTTTTCCTGTATTTTTCTTGTGCAACGAATTCACTGTGGAATCCTTCCTCCCCCTAGCTAGTTGGTGCAATAGGTTCCCTATTTCAGCAAGAGCATCAGGATCTCTTTCCAGTGACAAGAATCTCTCAAAGAATTTTTGGAAGGTACCATGCTCCCGTGATGGTCCTTCCTCCAACAAGGAATTCAAATCAGTAGGAATTTCGTAAATAGGTGACTTACCAGAATTCATTCCGATCAGATCATGTGCTTCAAAGAATGTGTCCTTCTCAGCATCGATGTCGAACTGTACCTTATTCTTCACAGAAAATTGAATTTGTGGATGAGGGATATCTTCTCTAGTCATCACATTTCCATGAGTGATGATAGCAATGTCGACATCCTTCGTTTCGGGTTCTGCGGAGATCATTGCGATGGTCAGCCCCTGATTCTAGTTTAGTGGTTGATTCATAGGTTGATTTACATTCTGAGTCACATTTTTTTTATTTATTGGAATTTGGTTCTGTCCTTAAAACTACACTTTATTTTGGTTTGGAAATTGGTTCTGCAATTGATTCTGGTTCTCGTGTTGATTTTGATTCTACAACTAGTTCTGATTCAATAGATGAGGAACATTTTCTTCCTGCCATCTTAGGATCAACTGTGGACAGTTTTCAATAGTGTGATCAATCACTATACAATATGTACATGGGCACTGTAGCTATGGATAATACCTATGGTAGTGACCTAATACACCATAATTATAACATTGGATAGGTCGGCCACCTCGTCCAGCTCCTCGACCAAATTCTCCTCCTCGACTTCAGAATTCTCCATAGAATCCTCGTTGCTACTGGTACTACGGCTGAGTCAGCTATTGTGGAGGGGGATTTGGCTACTGTTGAACATAATGTGATTACTGAACATATTTTGGCTACTATAGAGCCATCAACATATGATTATACTTTGGTTACGGTGTGAACTGTGGTTGTGGCGCAAACTACTATTGCGGTTGCGGTGGTATAAATTGCATCTATAGTGGTGCTATGTACTACGGATGATATGGTGGTTGTACCACATGTGTCTTCTACTGTGGTTGTTGTATTTATCGATAATCTTCACCCTTCACATAGTATGAGTCATACGTCCTTTCCTAGAGGAGGTCATATGCACACAATCTTTATCTTCATGCCCAACCGATTGACGAAATGAGTAGTATAGGTTTGTTGGCTTCGTCACCATATTTTTCTTGTATCCACATTATTCATGTCAATGCCCATAAACTTGGAAAATGCAAAACCATGGTACACTGCTAGAACTCAATGGGTTTTATGCTCCTAACAACGGATAATTTCAAAAATTAGGACAAATATCTTTGGTATGTCCATCTGTGTGACACTAAGTACACGAAAGGTTTTCGTGGTGTTCTTTACCCTTCTTTATATCTTGCAACTGAAGTGTCAAGTTTTCTAGATGTGCCTAAATCTGGTTCATGCCATTTGTGCTTTCTCCAATGGGTGAAGTGTCCAACTTCATTGCGATCTCTAGAGCCTCAATCTGTGTCACGATATTATGCTATATTAGTGGTTTCTGAATATGAGATACCATTGCTACGATGAACCATTCCTATGTTGAATATCACTCATCTCAAAACTAACTCTTTCCATTAACATCTTGAATCTTTGATCAAAGTCCCAAACAGTTCATTAGGAATTTTTTTAATGTCCTATAACTCTGTAATGTACTTTGCTTCATACTTCGGTTTTTTGAATTCTTCAATTAGTACTTTCCTGAATTCATCCAATCTATTTGCATAGGTCCTTGTAGGAGCTTGTAAAAATTTAATGAACCAATCCAGCAAACGACCCCGAAGAGTAGTTTCCAATTGGCCCTTATTGACATAATCATCTATAGTATGTCTAAAAATCCATACTGCCTCACCTAAAAACCAATACTACTCAGGATCATTGGTCCTGTTTCCATGGAACAAAGGTAACTTTGTTTCATCGCCCACCATCCTGGGCCTTCTTTCTAGAGACACTGATCTACTACTAGAATGTTTCTCACACATCAGATAAGTTGACGTGGAACTTGTGTTTCTTCCTCAATGCGAAGTAGTGTGTAGAGGAATTGGTATGTTGATGCTAGGGTTTGATATTTCTATTATCATAGATGTAGTCTGTTCTTCCTCTTCATCACTGTATGGGGGAATCATCCCGTATGGTCTTCCTTCATGGTCTTGTATTTTTAGCATGGCAAGAACTTCCCCTATCCTCTACCTCTTCTCTTGTCGAAACCTTGGTCCTCCCCTCATAGTCTCATCGAAACTTGCACCCATCTACCCATTATCCTTCCATTTGTCTCCCCCCTTTCATTGTGGTACCCACAACCTATAAGCACAAGAGGTCTACTACTTGAGGTGCATTTTCAATATTCCTTTTTCATACACAAGCATCTTAATTTACAATTGCAAGGACAATAAGAATATACCTCTTGGTCCATTCAATAATTCCCTTTCTACTTTGCTATAGGATTTAGTATTATTGACCACGAACTCGGTGATATAGCCTTATAGGATATTATACAACCTGACTTCAATATCTTGCGATGCCCTATTGTCAGTCTCCTATGTTTCCCAGATGAATTCAGGGGTTCGGGAAGTTGGCTCACCTCCTTGGAAATTTGTCTTGCAATAGGTAAATCATGCCAACCACTCATATAGGATGATTGGGAATTCAGAGAAAAAATACTCATGTGAACCATCGTGTATGTGCCTTTCCAACCACTTATCCATCATTAATACATTGTTCTAATTTTATGTCTTAGCGAATTCTTGCAACTTCTGGTTGAACGAGTCTTGAATTTTTGGTATTGTTAGATTCCACAACATTTTCTCCCCTCAGTTGTAACAAGTTCTTGGAAATAGAACCATTTGTTGACACAAACCCATCCAACAAAACCAAGTCAACAAGGGTTCCACTCTATTGACCCTCAAGCCACTACAATATCCCTAAGCACTGGCCGAGATAGGTTTACGCCTTCTACCAACACCCACAGAGTAGATGAGGTCTCACCCGAGGCGTTCAAGGGAGAGATTTCAGAACCAAGTTTCCGTATAATAGGAAGGGACAATGTGGCATCAATATTAAAAACTCAATGCAGTATTAACATGTCTGATTACTTAAGTATTAACACAAACAATTATCATTGTTCTCAATCATATTGCATCATTCCATTACAAATGCAGTTGCCTAACTGAGGCGCAAACAAATCCAGTAAAATAACATCATTAAAAGCAGTAAAACATTGCATCATAGATCCATGTACATATTCACTTAACATTCATCATAAGATTGCATAAGCAGTAAGACAGTCAGAGATAAAATAAAACCGTATTTTAGATCAAATTCTATCTTGTCATATTACTTCTACGCAATAATCCAAATATTAAAAACCAGATCTATAGATCAACAAGTATATCTTAGTACTCTTCTATGCCTATCCAATTCCCCTTGACACTTATGATTCCACTTCTATTTATAGGATTTCTCCTTTACATTCAAGGTCCACTTGGACAAATTCCTAACTAACTCTTGAATGACTTTACAAAATCATGACCAATATCCACAAAATATGGTCCAAATTACAAAAATGTGACACAAAATATAGAAGATATTCTAATTTCCACTTTACGCGCTAATATTCCTCTGGTACGGTGTCTTTTCAACTTATGCAGCATCCGCAATGCTGCACAACTAATGTGTCCAAAACACCTGCCAACAGTCTTGCATTGAAACTACTCTCTATATATCAAATGACACACACTGGTACAACAAAGAGAGTAAGATTTACTCAAATTGATGTGGAGATCTCAGAAATATCTACAAGCCAAGTTGTTGCAATGGGTTTTTCTAACCATGATTCGATAATGTACAAATTCTCTCACTTCCTCCCATACTCCCAACGGAATGCACTCCTGTCACATTCCAATGAGACAAGTAAGTTGTGGCATAAGAGATATGGTCATCTCAACTACAGATACCTCCAAGCACTAAGCAAGCAAATAATGGTTGAAGGGCTTCCTACCATTAATTTTCCCAATAGGAGTTGCAAAGTGTTGTTCAGGATTATACACCCTTGTAACCTGGTGTCTGGGGTTACCAACTTACTACTAAGCTTGTAGACAATCAGCTTTAACAGAGTATAGAAAGGAAATAGGAATAAATTCTTGACTCACCCGATTATCGAAGGTTGATCCAAGCTTGATCTTCTTCCACTCTGCTTCTCTCCAAAGCTTCCAGGGATGCACCTCCTTCACCTGCAAAGAACAAATTCTCCAAGTACAATCTTATACATGTATATATGAGAGGTTATATAAACAATATATCTAGTGCATAATCGAATATATTCATCAAGCATAATAGATGAAAAAGACTCAACACAATATTGGAAGAAGAATTCTCTTTATTAAAAATCAATGAATGAGATAAGAGTACAACCCAACTTCTGATACAAGGACTCCTTTGCGACCAAAGGACTCTAAGTTCTGCTGCTCCAAGACTTCTGAATATATACCACCAGCATAACTTTGATCTCCAAACTTGATTGATTAATTCCCTCCCCAAGATCTATATTTATACTTTGGGAAATAGAGTGGTTTCAAAGGTTGAGGAGGTTGAAATAGTTAGGATAGGTAATGATTAGGGCCCAAATAATCTCCATTAATCATGATTTATATTTTTAATGTTGAATCAAGATGTACATTACTATTAATATAGGAAACCCTCGTATGACATGCGAGTTGCTTAAAATAAACCCGGGTATGCTGATGTACGCGGGTTGTAATGGAGATAGACGCATACAGTATGCGAGTTGTCAATGGGAATAGTCGCGTACACCGTTCGACACTTAGAAAAATAATATGGCAAGCTGGTTCAAGGGTAAATGCATCTCATGTCATTCCCATCTATAGTGTTTTGGAAAAATTGAATCCTAAGATGTCCTTTTGTGTACCAACATAAGGAATGTCAGCACTTGGATGGAGAAGTGCCATTTGGGTTGATAATAGATGCCCCCTAATGTGTGAGATTAGAGAAAAATGATGGCCGAAATACATTATAATCATTATCTTGGAGAACTCAGAAGTCCAATGGAGCAGAGGTAGAACCTGAAACAAATACATAATAATGTCATATATAAAGTCATATCCAATGATGCTATGTTCAATATACTAGAACACTAGATCCTTTACAATATTTGAGTACACCATATAGTATGAGTACAAGACCACATATATTACAAAGGTGGATCAAAGCCACAATATACAATAATGATGAGCCTACAAAGACCTGGAAGCTGTGTAAGTGACCACAACATAATCTTGTGCAACTTAGTCCATAGATATGAAACTAAGGTCTTCGTGAAAAAATACCAAAGAACCGGTACAATCCAAACCATGTGAATAGATGTTATTGAAGTCGAACATGGATAGGATTCAACAGATTGTCAACCAATAGGTGATAATTGACAACTGAAGCAAAGGAATTCATAAAAATGAAAGTGGATCCTAAGGTACGATCGTCAAAACTCTAGGTCTTGATTGTCAGGAAGTGATGAGGTAGAACCATACTGTGATGAGGAAGGAAATAGATCCTCCAACAGATCACAAGAGTGACTAGGAACTAGGTAAAGGAAAGGAGACACAAGTAATAACAGATAAAACAATGTTGGAATCAGGATATAGATCAGATACAAGGTTAAGTCCTTGAATAGTGAGCACGACACAGAGATGACCCAAGACATCTTTTAACTTTACAGATAGTACAACTAGACTTATCTGTCATGTAGGAGACATGATCAAATTCCCTAGGTGAAACCAACAAGAGGAGGAGTAAGAAAATCGAAGTAATAATTGAACTAAAATTGAACACTGAGACATGAGCATCAAAAAAGATAGAGAGTTCTATGTTCAAGGAAGACATACTGCCACTGACTGAGAACCAAAAGAAAACTTCTTCCTTACCTTCCCTATTAAATTTTAATGAGTCCAGGAAAGTCAACTCAAGTCTCTCTTCATTTTTTGACAAGCTTGAAGAGAAGAGGGAATAATGCTTGATAGTGTCACTAATTCGTGGATTTCATGAGCCTGAACTAGTACATGCTCACTTGGTATTTTCATCTTTAGAGAGTCTGAAAAATCCAAAGAAGACTCCAAGGAGGTCCTTTTTTGTCCAATTTAGTCTCATGAGGCCAAAAAAGTATAAAACATACCACATAACAACTCTCTTAACTTCCATAGAATAAAAGGTGAACCTTTTTCGTACTTAGTCAAGGAGGTCCAAAAAAGGTTAAATTACCACCTACCCAACTCTCCTTTGAGAGCAGAATATAGCTTGAGTTTTACAAGTGTGAAGGAAATAAATATCACTCAGAAATATCCATTTGAGTACGAGAAATGGGGCTTACAAAAATAAACTTGATGCTTTGTTCTTGATGTTTAACAAGCATGACAAAGACATAAAGTACACTCGGAATCCTTTTCATGTTTAGGTCCAGAGCATGAAAAAGAGAAAACTAATCTCATACCGGGTGTTCCCTTTCTATAAATTTAGTCCCTTAGGTCCGGAAAAGTGATAAACCTGTACCTGAGAATACTCTTCTCAATTCCATAGAAAAGAGAGTGATGCTTTCTCATATTATTCCACATGGTCTGAGAAAGAGATAACCTACCACCAATGTGGATGCCCATTCACATATTCTTAAAGAGCTTGAATGGACAAGTTTACTTAGCAGTCAAGTTTGTTTTGAGGAGTTAGACCCGGGCCTAAAGAAACTCCATAAGGGTGGGGAGTCCTATAAAGGGATAGCTTGTAAAAAGAGACTAAAATGAGGCTCAATTTGGTGTGAAAAACAACTAAGAAGACTCCCCTGAACCTATGACAGTTGTAGCATGAGTATTAGAAAACAAAAAGTAGGTTCTAAATGAGGATACTCATGGGAGGAAAGTCCTATCCATGGAAGAACAATGGTATTAAACAAGGAACCAATGGTTAAATATACCATAGTCCATGGTCAAAGTGTTAATTCTACGATTAATATGGATTAGGTATAAATGCAGAATGTATGTGAAATGACCAAAAACCATCCTATATGAGAGAAAAACAACTTTAAATGACCACAAACCTGTCACATGGAAGAAAAGAGATGGCATTAGTTTAAAAAATATGAACTATAGGGAGAAAACCCACTTTGAAAATAATTTTTCTATAAATAGTTCAAAATATGAATAAAAAGCTCACCATTTGATTTTTAACCATAAAAAGACAAGTTTTACCTCTACCTTTGATTGCTCAGTGTGGACGATTTAGTGGACCATTCCCAAAACCGCAAGTGTCGGGTAAAACTACACTCCATGCTCTTTCATTTGATCCAAACAATTTTCAATTTTGAGCCCAAATTCATGTTTTCAAGTGCCCTCAAAGCATGAACTTTGTGTACACGGGTATGGTATGTTAATAGTCACGAAAACGTGTTCTATATGTGGGTTTCTCGAAGTAAAGTCGCGTACGGTACGCGACTTTCCAAATGGACAGTTGTGTACACTACACGAGGTAGAAAAAGCATATATATGGTCAAAAATTCAATTTTTTATATGAATCTAATGGTTTGAAATTTCTTGGTTATTAGATTGAAAGATGGTGCTTGAGTGGAGGGAGAGGGAACATGAATACATGGACCAAGAAGCTCTACAAGATGCCCCCACAGTGAATGTTTTACGTCAAAGTGGGTTATTGAAATTTTTCTATGCCTCACCTATGTGGTCAAATGTCTACCTCTTAGAGTTTTTAATAAACTATTGGGATCATGATCTAGGCATGTTTGACCTTCAAGGTGAGTTTCTAGAGGTTACATAGAAAGATATATATTTCATTTTCGGTTTATCACGATGGGGAGCTCTGGTGAACTTGGAAGGTACCGGTGGAGGCCGTGAACTTCTAAGTGTATAGAACTATATAGACATATACTGCGGGCCTCGCACTCGAAAGAGGGGTAGCTGCATCCCTATTGTTAACATTCTCAACTTTACTTTATAGGTATTGGCGAGCACTATTGTGAGGGTTACAGGGTCATCATCACTTCACCTTGCAACTCAAAACCAAATGAGACTAGCAGTGGACTGTATGTAGGGAGCCCTATATGATTGGTGTTCGGGAGTGATATCGATAGAGAGGAAACAACTCTCTGACTGCAAAAGAGGCAGGAGGAAGAATTTTGGTTATTCCAGCATGTTAGTATCTCTTTTCTTTGAGAGAGTGTCGGGTTTGAGTCCTACAATACCATTTCCAGTTCATTATCCCCGTCAAACTAGGATGAGTAGGTGGGGAGAGATCTTCCTCTGCCAGGGAGGTGGTGGATTAGTCTAGAGTTTCTATGATGACGACTTCTACTTTTGGTGGGAGCAATAGTTTCCAGCCTTGGAGTAGTTTCCATATGCTGGGTTAGATTTTCGAGGTGATACTGACCTTGTCCTCCCTCCTCAAGGAGAATGGGGAGAGTCAGGTATTTTTTATTTTCAAATTTTCAAAATTTTTATGAATTTTAGTTATAAATATATATACATATGTATAAGAGTTCTAATCTTTTTTTAAAATGTCAAAATGTAGATATTGGACCAGTCCACCCTGCTGGGCATCCACGCATGTATGTGCATCCTGTTTTGGGAGAGGACCAAGTTTTGATTAGGGTTCTCATTAGAGGAAATTTCAACTCAAAATGGGCCTTTTAACTTTTATTCAAATTCCATTTCATCATGTGTTAGCCAATGAAATTGCTTTAAATTTGAAATACCGTATAGGTCTTAAACAATTTTTTAATATAAATTTGGGGATAGGTATCATAAAAAAAACTACTTTTTTTGTTTGTATTTTTGACATATCTCCCCGTGTTTTTACTCAAATTTCAATCAAGAGAGTTCGTTGGATGCGGAATTAAATTCTGCATCCAATGAGTACCCACTCGGCATACTTTTGACGGACCCCGCTACCACAAAAACAAGAAATACCTGAATCGTTTTTTCAAGTATTTCTTGTTTTTAGGGTAGCAGGGTCTGTCAAAAGTATGCCGAGTGGGTACTCGTTGGATGCAGAATTTAATTCCGCATCCAATGAGCTCTCCTCGTCGAAATTTGAGTAAAAACACAGGGAGATATGTCAAAAATACAAACAAAAAAGTAGTTTTTTTCTTTTCTTCCTCAAAAATTAATAAATACTATTTTATTATTTTAACTATTATTTTATTAGTTCATTTTAGGAGGCCCATTTTGAGTTGAAATTTCCTCTAATGTGAGGGGAAGCTGGCCAGGCTCACCCAGAAAGTACCTTCCTTATGCATTGATCACATCCCTGCCATCATGCAGGAGCTAGTGGTTGGTGTACCACCTATCTGGATATGCCTTTTGAGGTGGGTAGCCAGAGCAGTACTTGTGTATGTCGATGTTGTAGAGGTTGCTAAAGCTCAGGAGGCTGAAGAAGCCCAAGCGCAGGGTGATCGAGGGGACCAAGGTGGTCCAAGTGACCAGGGTGGTCAAGCTTAGACTTAGGAGTATTTTATGGACTTTGATCCATGTTTTGTATATAATTTTTATATTATACAGTTATGACCAGATCTGAGGATCAGAAAATTGACCTATCTATATGGATAGATATTCACATATATATATATATATATTTTGTCAGTTTATTTACAAATGTTTTTTATGTGTTTGCTGTATATTTTTTATGCAAAATGTGTTAAATGCCAATCCAAGATATAATTAGCATATGCATCGGTTAATGAATTTTTATTTCTTGGAATATGATTGAATATTATAAACTCAAAATTTATTTCCAATAACCTAACTTGCATAAACCGACATAATATAATAGGGTTCCGTACCTAATAAGCCCGATTGAGCTGGGAAACCACCAGTTGAGAGTATAGTCGGACTTCCAAGTGAGTGATACCACGTGAAAAATCATCCCATAAAAGCTCAATGATAGCCCTGTATTCAACGACATTATTGGTAGCAGGACCTAAGCAAACGCCTCCTAAGGAAACTAACTATCCTAAGGGCAAATAAATGGCCCATGCAGCTGAAGACAAATTACAAGTGTGGAAACTGACACCATCAGTGAGACCTATTAACCACTCAGAAGACGTCTGTAACAACCAACAAATGGTATAAAAAACACAAACTGACAAACTATTGTACATAAAAATACATACAATAAAATACAGGAAAAATGTTAATCCTAAGCATAGTACTTTTTCAGGTAGAGCCCATTTATAGGCTCAGGTAGCTTATTCCCTTCAAAATAAATCAATTCATATGCACCCTTCTTTAATACCTTTGACACGACATAAGGTCCCAACCACATAGACCTAAACTTTCCTACCCCTAGGGGTTCTTTGTCTTGATCCCATAGCAAAACAAGCTCCCTTTCAGAGAAAATCTGAGGCTTGATCGATTTATCGTATTGGATTTTTACCCTATTTTTATGAGCTTCATTTGCTGTCAGCGCATCTCTACACTATTCATCTAGATGTTCTAAATGTAATAGGCGTTATTCCAGCTCAATGGTATCAGGTAATACATGAATAGCAATTCTTCAGGATGGGATTTCACATTCAACCAGGGTAACGGTTTCCACTCCATTAATGAGTTAGAAAGGAGGAAAACTTGTAGCAGTTTTCACATTGGTCTGATATGCCCAAAGCGTAGGATACAGCATGATGTGCCAGTTGGAACCGGCTATATTAATAGTACGTTTGAGAATAGTTTTCAAACTTTTATTAACAACCTCGACTTGACTGTTTTCTTTATGACAGAACGAAGATGAATATTCTTGTCTAAATCCTAGCATATTGTTCAATTCATTCATCATGATATTTTGGAAATGACTGCCATGGTTAGTGACAATCACTTTAGGAATACCGAATCGTGCGATAAATTGGTTGAAAATGAAAAAAGCTGCAGTTTCCCTGTCATCTTTAAAGGTGGGAATTTCCTCTGCCCATTTCCTAAAATAATCTATAGTGATAATGATATATTTGTGCCCCCTTGCCAAGACTGGGTGCATTTCACGTAATCTATCCCCCACTTCATGAAGGGGCCCACTGAGATGATGAGAAATAATGGAGTAGGATGCGACTACATCTTTCTAGTGTAAATATGACAAGGATGACGGCACTTCACGGATTCCACATAATATTTAAAGATCGTGGGCCATAAATAACTAGCACGTAATATATTTTGGGTTGTTGCTAACCCAGATAAATGACCCCCACATGCTCCACTATGGGAATCATTTCTAACAATATCTGCTTCCTCGTGGGTAAGACATCGACGCAAAATGGAATCTACCCCCCTATGATATAAAGTATCTCCTATAATGAGGTAGTTCTTGGCATGTACGAGAATTTTACGCCTTTCTTCCCATGAGAAGGCTCCAGGGTACTTCAAAGTATGGAGGTAGACAAGTATATCTCTGTACTAGGGGTCAGAGGTGTAAATAAAAAAGATATGCTCATCTAGGAATGAGTCTTCTTCAATGACTACATCTTCCTCTACTGGAAATTCTGCAATGAGCTCATCAAAAACTAAGAATTTTTTGGATTTGGTGGATTGAAAATCCAAGTCAAACTCTTGGAGAATTACTATCCATTTGTTGAATTTGCCTCCAACTATCCATCAAGACAAAACATATTGAAAAGGATTAACATCCACCACAACCATTGTGGTCCTCAGTAAGATGTAGTGACACAACCTCTGAACATCATATACAACTTCTACGGCCAACTTCTCGATGTGGGAATACCTAAGTTTAGGTCCGGCTAAAGCATGACTGAGATAGTAGATGACATGCTCTTGTAGCTTATCATCCTCTTGGACTAGGAATAACCCTATGGTCGACTCAGATGTGATTAGATACAATATAAAATCCCTAGACTAATCTAGCAGATGCAATAATGGTGCTGACAACAAATCTTTTTTTAATGCCTCGAATGCGAGTTGTGCAATTTCATCCCATACAAATGGGGTGTCCTATTTTAACAGGCACATGAAACCTTTAGTAATCTTGGCATAGTTTATAATCAAATGTCCAAGGAAATTGGACTTCCCCTACAGGATTTGAAGCTTCCTGATAGAACGAGGAGGAGGCAGATCTACAATGGCCTCAACTTTCAAAGGATCCACCTGAATGCCTTTGTTATAAATAATGAATCTGAGTAGTCTCCCTGACTCAACACAGAAAATGCACTTGTTGGGATTCAAGTGAATTTTATAGTATCTGCATCGTTCAAAAATGAAACGCAAGTGATCTGGGTGATCGATCCTCTTACGAGAATGTGTTGGCAGATCATCAAGGTGGGGTTCGATAATGGCTTTAATATTGTGAAAGGAAAAATTCATTGCCCGCTGAAAGGTTGCCACAACATTTTTCAATCCAAAGGGAATTTTCTTGTACGCGAAGGCACCCCAAGGACAAATAAAAGTTTTTTATGTTGGTCTTCTGGTTTGATTTGGATTTGATTATATTCGGAGAAACCATCCATAAACGAAAAGACTTCACTTCCTATGCAAGAATCAATAATTTGATCTATAAATGGCATGGGATAGTTGTCCTTAGCACAGGCTTTGTTTAAATATCGAAAGTTAGTACAAACGAATATGGTCCCTTTCTTTTTATCGATAGGAAAAGGGTTGGATACCCATTCTGTCAAAGCTATGGGATAAATGAAACCGGCTTTTAGCAGTTTCTCAACTTCAGCCTTTACCGCCGTAGCTTTACACTGGTTGACAAGTCTCAACTTTTTTCGAACGGGTTTAGTGTTAGGGTATGTTCAGATTTCATGCTTGACTATTGATGGATCAATGCCTGACATCTCCTCATATGACCAGGCAGAAACATCGTTAAATTCCTTAAACAAGCCCGTATAGATCGCAATCTCCTACAGAGAGCAGTTTGCATCGATATGTACATTTTCCACAACATTTGGATTTACAAAGATGTTGATAGGGATAGTAGCAAAATTTTTTTCCATATTTCCCTCAGCAAACATTCCTCCCCTTGGTATGGGATTAATAGGCATATCAACATTGCCTGCCAGTCTCATATGGAACTCCTGGTTCTCTACTCTACTTAACTTTGGAAGAAAACATGATCGATGGTGAAGATATTCACAGATCTTATCTCATCCACACATAGCTTCTGGAATGGCTTCATCTGAAGGTAAAACTATATCTAAGCAATCTATAGAATGCAAATAATTTTCTGCCAAAGTAGGCAAATAGACTTCTTCCAGTTCCTCTGAGACTATGAGAGGGACTGGAATAGGATCAACAGTGGTATGGATGATAGCTTTATAAGCCACTTCCTCTGCTAATAAGGGAACTTCAAGTTCATGGTGGGAAGGGAGAACCCAAGGATTAGTCCTATTAACAACCATAGCTGTAGACTTCCCTACATTGGTAGAACCTATATAATTAATCAGAGCTGAAAGATCAAAAGTGCACATCAATGATGCATACATTCCAGCCCCTAAGCTCTCTGAAGCAGGTCTAACCTAATCAAACCAATGGTATGGTGGACTCGTTAGTTTCCATGCAGCCTTTTCGAGTAAAACTGAGTTGGTCAATAGTAACCAACTTCCCTTCATGTGGAAACACTACCACCCGGAAGACGGCCGATGCAATAGCAGACATGGCATAAGTCCAACTTCTCCCAAAGATCAAGTTATAATCCAAAGGTGCATCAATCACCTCTACCTCAACAAACACTACTTTCCCTGCCAAATTAATTTCAAAAGATGGTAGGATACCTTATGGACGGAATGACGTTCTGTCAAAAGTAGTAAGTAGGGTGTTTGATGGAACCAGCTCTGGGGATCCAAGATCTTTCCAACAAGACAAGGATATAACACATGTAGAAGCACCCTCATCAACAACTTCCCTTCCAATGGTCTTTCCACCATGGATGACATCTATCGATAAGGCTACATGATATGGTAGGTGAATTTTGACATCAGATAAATTAAATTTCGCCATGAGACTCAATTAGTCCATACTGCCTAAGGCTGCTAAGAGTGCGTCCTCCTGGGAGGGACAACTCTGTAACACCTCTAAATCCAACATTGCATAAGGAGTCTAGACTAAGTATTCAACTACATAGTAGTTTGCTGCAGCCCTAGCATTAGGATTATGCAAGGTTTTCTTAAAGACAACTTTTGGTATCTTGCGAATAATTTCAGTAGGCTTATCAATCGTGAGAGGGTTAGAATTTTCACCTATCGACTTACCCTTCTTCGAGGTCTCTTTTTCATAGTTCTTGTTCCCAGTTTGTAGTAAAGTCTCAAATCAAACCATGTTGATATAATTAGGGTCAGGACCATTTGGGGTGCCCCCTGCTGCATTTGAAGCTGAAGCATAATTCTCTCCTTGGGGAAAAGGATCGTTTAGGACAGCTGATTGTTGGGATTTTAACAGCTTCTAATCTTTCTCCATAAGGGGACATAGATGGGTTAAGTGATATTCATGGCACAACTTACATGGGAATTTCACCTTCTTCTTTTCTTTCTTGCCCCCATCAGCATTGTTTGTGGGTTTTTGCTTGTTTTGGTTTCCCTCANGGGTTGCTGATTTCCCTTTTGAGAGGTTTGTGCAAAAACATTTGCATTTTGGGGTGAAGGGGCAGCCTTTGCTACCTCCATCGTAGAATGTTTGATGGACAGCTAATGGAGTTGTTTGGCTAAATATTCTACAGTGGGAGAATTCATGGAACCAACCACACCATCGGCATGGGGTCTAGGATTAGGTTTCTCTGCATTGTCCATTGGCCTCAGTTCCTTAGGGATAATCTCATATAAGATCCCAGACTGAGAATATATCAAATCTAGTTACTGGGCCCCGAGGATAGCTTCTTCCTCATTCATCACTCCTGAAGTAGATACATCCTTAGATATATAAGGAAATAGGGATTTAAGGAACCATTCTAATAAGAACTCAGGAGGTATAGTGGCTTTAATAAGGCTCTTCCATATTCTCCACTCTTGGATGTGATCCAAAATATGAGTGGCCTTGTTCTGCTGGAAGGTAGATAACAAGTCTGTCCTGAAATCATAATGGACAACAAGCTAGAAATGACTAAGGAATGCATTATCCAAGTCCCAAAAGCTGCTAAACGCAGTAGAAGGCAATTAAATGTACCATTTTGCTTCAGTACTTGTCAAAGTTCTTTGGAACAGCCTCAACCAGTCTAAATCCTCATTCAGTGAGTTGGAAGAGCACCATAAATGGAAAGTGGTGGCATGAGCTCCAGGATCATCACCAACTTTGCCTTCGAATTTTGGGATATCCGAGGGCAACTTGGTAGGGATAGGTGGCCAGGAAGGATCATGTCTCGTTAGGTCATTCATCGGTTTCAACAAACCTGGAAAGTTCAACATTTCTAGGAACAAAATCTTAGGTCTAATTGGAGCACTAAAAGTACCATTCTGGCGATTAGAGGGACTTGCCCCCATATTCCCATATGTGAAGGTGGGGTTGCCCCTTGCTACCATTTGTGAAGTGGATTTGTTGCTTTGTAAAGGATTCCATCCATAAGACAATGTATTGTAAATTTGAGGTGTAGTATAAGAGGTTATGGCTACCCCAGTTGAAGCTAGGGTTTGAAATACAAGAGCAGGTATCCCTCCGCTAAAAAGAGAAAAAGGAGAGCTCATGAATGGAGCTGAAACCAGAGTTTGAAAACCTTGACCATAAGGATTAGTGTTTCCAAAATTCACCCCTACATATGAGGGTGTTGGGCCTATGTATGTAATGGATGGGGGAATGTGCCCCCCATTCCAAGGAAATCCTTGGACAAAAGCCAAGGATCCTATAGGACCACTCTAGACAGTGTGTGCAAAGGAAGTAGAAAGTGTAGGTACACTAGGAATCCCAGTGACCATACCACCAGAAGAACCTGCTATACTTGTTGGACCCAGTGGTTGAAACACTCAGCTAGCTAGAGTTAACAATGTAGTAGGTATACTTGTTCTAGGGGAACCTACTGGGGGAGGTAGCACCCCTTAAGCCGGTGAGGCTGAGGTGGAAGTAAAAGAACTTTCTCATGTAGTAGAAATTATTCTACCCACGGGGACACCAATCACAGGTGGGTCGAAAGGACGAACCTGAACGATCACCAGATTGCTTAAGTCAATTAGAGGTGAATTAAAATTCCTTGCAAACTCGTCATCCTACATGTATTTTATCTCAATTGTGTTTAAATTAAAATGGTTTTCCTTAATTTTTGGTTCACCCAAAACTTCACTAACTCCTATCGCCTCGAAAGAACCCTTTGTGTCCAATCTGCACCTTTGAGGGGGAGGTGGAGGTTCCAATGTGATAAGCGAAGGAAGGTTTTTCAACGTTTGTGACCTTCTGATAGATTGGTCCTCCATTATTGTAAATTTGAATCTTCACAACCTAAGGTTGGCTAAAACATAGACAAACCATAGAGAAATCACTACAAAAATTTCTTAAAGTCTCAGCAATCACAAAGGTGTAAGGTATGCTTTCCTGAAGAAAGTTTAGAGACAGTTTCTTGGCATCCTTGAAGAGGTTCTTAGGCACAAGCAAAGGAATCACCCATCTCCCTCCTACACTTTCAACAAGGGTTACCTTCCAAACCCATCCAAGGTGAACCAAAAATAGCCTTTTGGTTTACTTGCATATAAACCCTAGATGTCCAAGAGACTAGAGGCTACCTTAACTATATCAACAATCTAGGGGGATAGTCACAATCCTGATTCATACGCATGGGTAGGGTACCAAAGCCCAAAACTCTTTCTAGGAAGGAATTCCTAGATGCATAAAAACCTTGGTCTACATTTTGACAAGGAATCAGAGGGTTATTTCCTCAGTCCAATGCCTCCACATGGCATCGTGCTTAACTCTCATTTGAGAGGAGCTTCCCATATACTATCAATAAAGATAAGGATTTACCTATCGATTGGCCCACTACGTCTGAATTTAAGTACTTACGGGGAGTTTACACTTCCTATCCCACAATTCTAGCCTAATCTACTAGATGTATGACCCTATAAAACAAAAAATAATAATAAATTTTAAATTATGGCGTTCATTTTAAGGGTTGTTCTTACTCAGAATGCAAGTGGAGTGAAATACTATGATATTATTGACTCGATAAGAAAAGTAAAAAACAAGTGTATAAATCAATTCCAAAGAAAATTATCTCTACTTAAAAGAAGATTTTTTTTTTCAATATGAACTAATGAAAATGCAACTAGGAAAAAGAAAACTAAAACTTATTTTTGTAATTTTTGAGATTTTATTTAAAAACTGAAAGTAAAACTACCATATGTAATTCAAATGCAAACGTTTCCAATGCTTTTCTTTTCACTTTTCAAATTAATCAAAGATTACTATGCACCTTAATGCAACAATTCTTGAGTATGCTTGAATAATCTAACTATATAAAGTAAGCAAAATGAAGTGTAGTAGACTTATAAAAACCAAAGATCAACCACCTAAGGAATACTTGGAAAACACCTATCTTTGGAAGACACAATGAATGAAAATCACTGAAATCAATCAAAGACAAGAGAAAAACCAACACTACTTGGAAATAGCATGGGATATATGGTATCTATAACCCTGATCACTGATTCAGACACACGACACTTGGACCTATACCCAACAGAAAAATCCACTTCAAATTGCTAAAAGAAAGACAATCCAACCAAGAAAAACTTAAGCGCTTACTAAAAAGCACAAAGTATGGCTAACAGGGCTATCAAACCTATAGTGAAATGCCAGTACTAAATACCACAAATCAAGACAAAATCCACAAAAGGACAGGGACAAACAACCCTACCCAAAAATTTTGTTTCTCAAGCTTGTACACAACTGTCTAGAAGAGCATCCCACGTACTGTACACGACTGTCCAATACAGCAACCCATGTACATAGACCTCTATACATGACTGTGTAGCACAACAACTTGTATATAGGAGTAAAAATTTTCAAAAAAACAAAAATTATAAAGGTATTCAAAACACCACTACAAGGCCAAACCAAGACAAAAAACCACACACTGAATCAAAGCAAAGAATGGGAAATGATCTACAGGACTAACCCACAGCAGGCTAGGCTCCCCAACAAAGTCGCCAATTCTATTGTTTAGGATTAAACACCCTTTTAAGCTAGGTTCTGGGGTTACCAACTTACCACTAACCTTGTAGACAATCAGCTTTAATAGAGTACAGAAAGGAAATAGAAAGAAATTCTTGACTCACCCGATTATCGACGGTTGATCCAAGATTGATCTTCTTCCGCTCTACTTCTCTCCAAAACTTCTAGGGATGCACCTCCTTCACCTGCAAAGAGAAAATTATCAAAGTACAATATTATACATGTATATATGAGAGGTTAGATAAACAATATATCTAGTGCATAATCGAATATATTCATCAACCATAATACATGAAAGAGTCTCAACACAATATTGGAAGAAGAATTTTGTTTATTAACAATCAGTGAATGAGATAAGAGTACAACCCAGCTTCTAAGACAAGGAATCCTCTGTAACCAAAGGACTCTTAGTTCAGCTGCTCCAAGACTTCTAAAGATATACCACCAGAATAACTTTTCTCTCCAAACTTGATTGATTAATGCCCTCCCCAAGACCTCTATTTATACTTTGGGAAATAGAGTGGTTTCGAAGGTTGAGGAGGTTGAAACAGTTAGGATAGTTAATGATTAGGGCCCAACTAATATCCATTAATCGTGATTTGTATTTTTAATATTGAATCAATATGTACGCAACTATTAATATAGGCAACCCGTGTATGACACATGATTTGCTTAAAGGAAACCCGCGTATGTTGATGTACGTGGGTTGTAATGGAGATAGTCACATACAGTACGCGAGTTATCAATGGGAATAGTCACGTACGCCATTTGACACTTAGAAAAATAATATGGCAAGCTAGTTCAAGGGTAAATTCATCTCATTTCATGCTCATCTATAGTGTTTTGGAAAACTTCAATCCTAATATATCCTTTTGTGTACCAACATAAGGAATGTCTGCACTCGGATGGAGAAGTGCCATTTGGGTTGATAACACAAAGGGTGTGTAGTGGGGAAACATGTTGAGGAAAAATATGAGAAAGGAAAGGAAAGGAGGGCCATACAAGTGCTTGATATAATCCATTCATATCTCATAGGTCCTCTTACCACACCCTCATATGGGAATTCAAGGTATGTGTTGACTTTCATAGATGATTTCTCAAGGTATTGCTGGGTGTATTTTCTCAAGCTAAAATATGAAGTTTTTGAGACTTTCAAAGAGTACAAATCTTTAGTTGGGAATGCATGTGGGAAAAATATCAAGGTTATTAGGAATGGAAATGGTAAGGAGTATTTCAACAATAATTTGCAGCATCTTTTTTAATAATGTGGCATCGAAATGCAGCATTCTGTGCCCTACATACCACAATATAATGGTGTTGCAGAGCGCAAGAACATATCTTTGAAAGAGATGGTTAGATGAATGATGGAACTAAATGATTTGAATCTTGATATATAGGATGAATATATAAATTATTTTTCATATTTTCATAATAGATATCCACACAAAACATTGGATGGAAAAATTCCATTTGAGGCTTCGAGTGGTCACACATACAATGTTTCTCATTTTAGAGTTTTTGGCTCAAAGGCTTGGGATAAAATTCCTCCTGAGAAGAGAAAGGTATTGAAACCTCAAAGAATGGATTCCATTATGGTTTTTTATTCTGAATATGAAAATGGATACAATCTCTTTTATCCCACATCTAATAAAACATTCATCGAAAGGAGTGTACAGTTCAAAGAAGAGTCCATGTAGGAGATCGAACTAGCTCAAGGGGAAGGCTCAAATACTCCACTCCATGATGATGTAAGTGATGATTATTCCTCTAATTTTTCTGATTATGATATTTATGATGCTTCTTATGACATGTATTCATACAATGACACACCTGTTCATCCAAACTTGGATGAGAAAACCATACAAGCAGTTGCTGATCTTGCTAGAGATCCACTAGACTCTAGGAAGACTAGATCTCAATTTCACAATGCCTTATCTACTTGTGAATTGAATTATTCAGAGAGATACTTTATAATTGTTTTATATTATCCTCATACATATCAAGAAAAAAAACCATGCAATAAGAGTTTAATTCCTCGCAAGATAATGAGACTTGGGAATTGGTTCCCTTTCCCTCCAAGACAAAACTTGTGCAATGTAAGTGGGTCTATAGGACCAAATTTTTTGATAATGTTTCTGATATAAAATAAAATTCTAGGTTTTATTCCAAAGGCTTCTCTCAATTCCATGGAGTATACTATACATATACATTTCCACCGGTTGTAAAGATGGACTCTATCAAGCTAGTTTTAACCATTACTGCATCTAAGCGCTGGGAGGTTCACCACATGGATGTGAAGAGTTATTTTATTCATGTTGAAATTCATGATGAGATATATATTTAGTATCCTAAATGTTTCATTCATGATCCTTCACTTTTTTTCAGGTTTAAGAAGTCTCTTTATGGCCTCAAGCAAGCCCTCAAGTCCTAGTATGCCAAGATGGACAATTTTTTGCTATCGCTTGGCTTTGAAAGATTCAAATATAATAATAATGTATATTTTCAGAATATTGGTGATTTATTTCAGGTAATATTAATGTATTTTTATGATATTTTGATACAGGGAGCTGCACTTCTGATATAGGGTGAATTAAATCATCATTGCACAATGCATTCTCCATGACTAACCTTGGATTGTTGAAACAATTTCTTGGCTTTGATATTGAGAAATATGATGCAGGGATCAATGTCATCCAACCAAATTATTCTTCATACTTATTATTAAATTTAAAAAATTATAAATTTAAGGCATCCAATTTCCCATTCCTTTCAAGAATAAAACTAGGTGATTCTGGTGCATCTCCATTGGTGGACAGTTTGTTGTACACACAACTAGTTGGGAGCTTGTTGTGTATTACACACTCTTGAATTGATTTGGAATGTGTTGTATATATTTTTTAATATATATGTAGGATCCTCATGAGATCCATTGGAAGGATGAAAAAACAATATTTCATTATTTGCAATGAACCAAACACTTTGGGGTACACTATGTTGTTGGTTCTCCACTAGAACTAGTTGGATTTATTGATTTTGATTGGACTAGAGATTCCATTGATAGAAGTCCCACTTCAAGTTATGTATTTGTTATTTCACATGATCCAATATGTTTTTCAAGTGATAAAAACACACTATATCCCTTTCATCGATTGAGTCCAAGTACAAAGGAGCAGTGAATGTAGTTGCACAATGTGTGTGGTTGCAAGGTATTCTCCGGGAACTTGGTTTTTCATTTGCTTCACCCACATTATTTTGGTGTGACAATAAAAGTGTAATCAATATTTAAACTAATCCAATTCATATACAAAGGACCAAGCACATTGAGATACACATTCACTACATCAAAAGATTGGTGCATGAGTAGGTGATATTCTTGCAGTATTGTCCATCTACAGAGCAAACTGCTAACATCTTCTCCAAGAGCTTCAAAAAGAAGACATTAACCTATATGAGATAACTTATACAAGTGGGTGACACATGGTGATGACTGATATTCTCTTTTATATTTTTCTCCATGTCCATTTTAGAGGGGATTTTTTTCTCCCATGATTTTTTGCTCCTTACCTTGGTTATATGTACAAATAAAATTATGTAAGAGGTGACTTGACACTTAGTTTCCAAGGCCTCAATATTGTGATGTAATTACACTAAGTTGAGATTAAATGCGGGTTTTAATTCATTATTCCACCTTAATACCATGTTCATACACCTAGGACACATTTTCATTAGTCTCGTGCTTATGTTATATAGTCTAAACCTAGGTTGTGTTGGTCAATCTTGGTTCCTTTGGTGTTTTGGACCCATAAATTAACACATGAACCTTCATTTGATCATTATATTTACACATGCACCCTAATTAATTACTTATCATTCCTTTGTGTGCTATCCATCCCTTAAAATAGTGGAACTAATTGACTAGAGGTGCCCACGCATGCATTTGGGGTGTTTTTGAATATTTTGGACCATTTATTGCTGTCTACAGCCACTCCCACTCACCCATGTAGTCCACCACATCTCTCCCACCCTTATTTATGCCTTATCATGCCCCATCCATGTTTACACTAGAATTTGTGGCCGTTTGAGGTGGTTTGGGAACTCATTGGTCCACCTAGGGGGTTTTGAGGTCCAATCTAAGCCTCCACATGTATGCATCCAAATGGAATCCAAATGCTAAAAAATTTATCCTATTTTTATATAAGTATGTTCCATACATATTTTCATATTGGATAGTCATAATAAACTTAGTTATGGACACCATTTGTATGTATTAATTTCATTCTTTTTGATGTTTTTCTATATAGTTTGTTAATAATATTGAATTGTGATGATTCCCTTACGTCATAGATATTTTTTTGAATCATATTTTACCACTCTCACTCTTCCTCTCCCTCCATATTAGTCTCACATACTATCCCTATCCCTACCCCCCTCCTCCTCCCCCTCTCCCTCTGAATATCCATATCCCTCCCTCTCTTTCCCCCACACCTCCCCCTCTCCTTCTTTGTCATTTTCACTCCCCTATCCACCTCCCCATACTCCTCAATCTCTCTATCCCTCTTCCTCTCCCTCAATCTGTCTTTGTCCATCTCTCCCTCTCCCTTCCTCTCTAGTCCCTCCCTCTCCCTCTTCCCCTTCTCTCACCCTCCCCCTCTCTCCCCATTCCTCTAAATCACTCTCCCTACTCTCCCCCCTCTCCTTCATTCTCCATCGTCCTCCCCATTCTTCTCCCACTACCCACTCCCCCCCTCTATCTCTCCCTCCCTCCCTCTCCATCGCTCTCCCTCTTCTGCTCCTCAACTTTCACTCCTTCAACCTCTCCCTATCCCTCTACCCCCCTCTCCATCTCTCCCCTCTACCTCCCTCCCTCCCTCTCTCTTCATCCCTCCCTCCCTCTCTCTTCCTCTCCCTCTCCCTCTGCCCAACTATCCCTCCCGCACACTCACCCTCTCCTCTCCTCTCCCTCTACATATCCCCCCTCTCCCTTTCCCTACCCCCTCCTTATCACCCTCTCTTTTCTCTCCCTATCCCGCACCTCTCTCCCTCGATCTCTCCCTCTCTCTCCCTATCCTTATACCTCTCCCTCTCTCTCCCTCCATCTCCCACTCCCCCTCCCTCTCTCCCTCTCCCTCACTCCTTATCCCCCCTTCTTCCCTCTCTCCCTTCGCCCTCTATCTCTCTTGCTATCCTTCTCTCTCTCCCTCTCCCTCTCCCTCTCCTCTCTCTCTCTCTCTCTCTCTCTCTCTCTCTCTCTCTCTCTCTCTCCCTCCACCATATTTCCCTCTCTCTCTCACCCCCCCACTCTATCTCCTTATCTCCCTTTCCTTTCCCTCTCCCCCCATATCTCTCTAACTCTCCTCCCTCCCTCCCTATACCTATTGTACATGAATAAACACCTTATAATTGAAGGTATGGGGTTACCAACATACTCATAAAACTTGCAGGCAATCAACTTTAGAGTACATAAAGGAAACAAGAAGATAGGATAGACTCACCCAATTCACGACGGTTGATCCTAGCTTTGTCCTCTACCACTCTACTTCTCCTCCAAATCTTTCAGCGATGTTTCTCCTTCACCTGTAAAGAGTAAATCCTCCAAGTGCAAGCTTATACATGTATATAGGGCAGGTTAGATAAACAAGATATAGAGTGCTTAATCATAAATATTCATCAAACCATGATACATGAAAAACATTCAAAACACATTTGGAAGAAGGATTCTCTTTATTAACAATAGTGAATAAGTTAAGATTACAACCCAACGCTTGAGACAAGGACTCCTCTGCAACCAAAGGATTCTGAGTTCCGCTGCTCCAAAAGACTTCTGAATATACATCACTAGCATAACTTTTCTCTCCAAGTATGATTGATTAATACCCTCCCCAAGGACTTTATTTATACTCAGTGAAATAAGGTAGTTTCAAGGGTTGAGGAGGTTGAGACAGTTAACATGGTTATAGTTAAGGGCTTAACAAATCTCAAATAACTGTGATTTATTATTTTTAATGTGAAAGGAAAGCGTATGCAGGTATTGATACTAGAAACCCGCGTATGACATGCGAGTTTCTCTAAGGGAAGCCCATGTACAGATCTATACCCAGGTTGCAATTACAAATACTCACGTACAATACGTGACATGCTGTAGGAAAAGTCGCGTATGTACGCGAGTTGCATATAGGCAAAGGCGCGTACAGCAATTGGCATGTTCAAAGGTAAAAAATGGCAAGCTAGATGGATAATGAATGTATTTCATGACATGTCCATCTATAGTGTTTTAGGCAACCTTCAATCCATAAATGTCGTTTTGTGTGCCAACATAGGAAATGTCGACACTCAGATGGAGAAGTGACATTTGGGTGGATAACAGATGCCCCCTATTGTGTGAGGTCAGAGGGAAGCGATGGCCAAAATACATTATAATCTTTATCTTTGGAGAACTCAGAAATCCAATGGAGTAGAGGTAGTACCTGAAACAAATACATAATAATGTCATATACAAAGTCATATCTGAGGATGCTATGTTCAATATACTAGAACACTAGCTCCTTTACAATATTTGAGTACATCATATGATATGGGTACAAGACCACGTATATTACAAAGGTGGATCGAAGCGACAATATACAATAATGATGAGTCTTGAAAGATCTAGAAGCTGTGTACATAAATGGAACATAATCTTGCGCAACTTAGTCCATAGGTGAGGAAATAAGGTCTTCATAAACAATCCCAAAGAACCAGTACAATCCAGGCCATGTGAATAAATGTAGGCTGAAGTCAAACATGGAAAGGATTCAACAGTTTGTCAATCAATAGGTGATAATTGACAACTGAAGTAAAGGAATCCACCAATGATAAGAGTGAATCCTGAGGTACTATCATCAAAACTCTAGGTCTTTGTCATCAGGAAGTACTGAAATGGAACCATGCTATGATAAGGAAGGCAATATATCCTCCAACGGATCACAAGAGTGACTAGGAACTGGTCAAAAGAAGGGAGACACGATAGATAAAAGATATAACAATGATGGGATCAGGATAAAGATCAAACATTGGGTTGAGTCCTTGAATAGTGAGCACGACACCGAGATGACCTAAGGAAGCTTTTAACTTATAGATAGAAACAACTAAACTTATCTATCATGTAGGATACATGATCAAATTCCCCAGGTATAATGGACAAGAGGAGGACTAGTAAACTCGAAGTAATAGCTGAACTAAAAGTGAACACTGAGACATGGGTATCAGAAAAAATAGAGATTGCTATGTTCAAGGATGACATGCTGCCACTAACTGAAAACAAGAAAAAACTTCTTCCTTACCTTCCCTGTTAAATTTTAACGAGTCCAAGAAAGTCAACTCGGATCCCTCTTCATTTTTTAACAATCTTGAAGAGAAGGGAAAATAATGCTTGATAGTGTCACTGATTCATGGATTTAATGATCCCAAACTAGTACATGCTCAGTTGGTGTTTTCACATTTAGAGAGTCTGAAAACTCCAAAGAAGACTCCAAGGGGGGTCCTTTTTCGTCCAATTTAGTCTCCTGAGGCCAGAAAAGTATAAAACATACCATAGAAGAACTCTCTTAACTTTCATAGAAGAAAAGGTGAACCTTTTTAGTACTTAGTCAGGGAGGTCCAAAAAAGGTTAAATTAACACCTACCCAATGCTCCTTCAAGAACATCATGAATAGCTTGAGTTTTACGAGTGTGAAGGAAAGCAACATCACCTGGAAAGATCCATTTGAGTACAAGAAATGGGACTTACAACATTAAACTCGTTGCTTTGTTCTTTAGTGTTTAACGAGCATTAAAAAGACACAAAGTATACTCAGAATATTTTTCATGTTTAGGTCCAGAGCACGAAAAAGAGAAAACTAAGCTCACAATGGGGGTTCATTTTTTGTAAGTTTAGTCCCTCGGGTCCGAAAAAGAGATAAACCTATGCTCGAGAATACTCTTCTCAATTCTAAAGAAAAGAGATGTTCCTTTATCGTATTATTCCACATGGTCTGAGAAAGAGATAACCTACCACCAATGTGGATGACCATTCACATATTCTTAACAAGCCTGAATGGACAAGTTTACTCGACAGTTAAGTCTATTTTGAGGAGTCAGACCTGGGCCTAAAGAAACTCAATATCTTTCCCATGAAGCTTTAACGAGTCCAAAAAATTCAACTCGTGGCCTCCTTACTGCTTTTAATGAGCTCGAAGGAGAGCAGAAAGAATACTCTAAATGCGAGGAGACGAGTGTCATAGGTAGGTGAAACTAGTTCCAAGCGCAAGGAATAGACCTATGCATAATGCAAGGAACATGAGCAGGATAAAGACACTTGAGGAACATCTCCTCAAGGTAAAGGGTGTCAAGCTGTAAAGGCAAAATGATACAAGGCTTAGCAATGATTAGAATACAGATGAGGGCTTATACAATGAGCTAAAAGCGTGGAAGATGGCATCAGGCTCATAAGTGTGAGAAGGGCACATGAAAATGAAATTATGACTTGAACAACAAGGTGAGGCTAGTAAATAGTTGTGAATCCAACTACAAATCCTATCTCCAAGAAACAACAGCATCAGGATCTTATTCAGAAGAAAATATCTGATGCAAGTCACTTTGGAAGAAACATATGTGACTTTGCTATCTTCTACAAAAGGTAAAGTGAAGGTAGAATCAACTGAAGAAGATTATATAGCACCAAATATTGAGGGTTTATAATCAGTAAGATCAACCTCAGAAGGAGAGAAAAAATCAACAAGGGAGATAGAGTCTGTAGGAACAAACTCAGTATCACAGGAGTTGAAAAATTCATAAGAAAAATCAAACTCATTAGGATCACTGACTTGTTGTTCGAAGGAAGAGTCAAAAGACTCAACAATACCAACATAAGAAGAAAGGTCAGTCTTACTATGCAAATCAGGGTTAGACTTAGTCACAATTGAACCAACATCCAAAAGAAGGTTAGACTGTATCAACGACTCTAAGAAGACTTCATTCGAAGGAAGGAGATCATTTGAGAGAGGACACATGTCTAAACTTTCAAATGGATTAACAAAGTGGAGAGCAGGCTCCATGGTCTATATAAGATGAGTCACCCGGTCAGCTACTAGGACCAAGTCTTGAGAAGGTAAGCATGAAAATAGAGGCTACTTCTTAGTAGCAATTGAACACAAAGGACAAGAGGCCACATAGTTCACCTGTGGAGAGGGAGTTTCTATAGAAACATTGGGAATTGATAAAGGAAAGACCTACTCTCTAGTTGAGTCAGGAGACGGATCAAGAAAATCCAACTGATCGATAGTGACAATTTCTTTGCCATGATTAAAGTACATCATAGGAAAAAATGTTGACACCACAGCTTGCATGGCATAGACATAATCATGTCCAAGGAGCATATTGAAGTCCAAGGGGTCTTCTATCACCATGAAGTCAACTAAGACAGTCTTCCCACCCAAAGTAACAGGTGTTTGAGCAAGAATTCCCAAGGCTATACTAGTTCTTCTATCAAATTCTAGTAACTGACTTGAGGTCAACACAAGGCTGGGAGATCCCATGCCTCGCCAATCATGAGAAGACAAAATCCTAACTGAGGCTCCTTCATCAACAATACAATGATAAATCATGTATGATTCAACTTTGACCTTTATCTGGAAAGGTGCATCAGAAGGAAGGCACGGCTCAACTAGGATACCCCAATCAAAGGAAGCAATTCAATAGCTTGGTGGGGGTTGATCTGAAACAAGTTCAGTGCCCCTTTGTTCAGTAAGTTCTGAATTGGCAGTGAAGAAAATGTGACTAGTAGACACTTCACTCTCCAAAGGAAGAGTGGTATTAATCAACATTGAAACTGATTCAACCACTTCGTGAAAGTCACTCTCTGAAGGGAGAGCGGGATTGACCAAATATGACATTGGTTCAATCACATCAGGATCACTCTCTGAAAGAAGAGTGGGATCGACCAAATATGAGATTGGTTCGACCACTTGATCAACCAAAGGTTGAGTAGGTTGTTGGGAAACTGTAGGTTGTTCAGGAGAAGGAAATTCTTGAGTCTCATACCACACTCTTCGCACCTCTGTGATAGCAAGGCACTAGTGAGTAAGATGATCTCCCTTGCATAGCTTATAAGGGAACTTAAGTTTTCACTTTGAACAACTAGTTTTCTCAACAGTGTCATCATGAATAGCAGTGGCTAACTGTTTTCTCTCAACATGAACTGCAGTGGATGAGATCTTTCCCCCAGCATGAACACCAAAGGCTGGGTGAATGGATCCAACCTGACTAAGAGAGGTTGGTTGTTGAAAATATTTAGAATGTTAAAAAATGTGATGACCTTGGAACCAAACTCTTCGCACCTCCACAATAGAAGGGAATTTATAAGTAAGGTGGTCTCCCTCATAAATCTTACAAGGAAAATTGGGCTTGTGTTTTGAATGGTTAGTCTTTTCAACAATGTCAACATGACTCGCAGTGGTTGATGGATTATCTTCAGCATGAACCACAGAGGCTGAGAGACTTCCACTAGCATGACCTATAGAGGCTGAGAGATTGGGTCCAACATGACTTACAAAGGATACACCTAAAGGCACACTAAGTACAGATAAACCACACAACACTCACTAAAAATTCCTAAAGCCAAAATAAACAAATAGGTATAAGATATACTTTTTAGAAGAAAGTTGATAGACAGTTACTTGGAATACCTATAGATGTTCTTAGGCACAAGTGGAGGAATCACCCACTGCCCTCCCACACCTTCTACCGGGGTTACCTTCCAAGCCCGTCCAAGGTCAACCAGAAATAGCCTTCCTGTGTACCTATGTATGAACCCTAGATGTCAAAGAGACTAAAGGATACCTTAACTATATTGACAGTCTGGGGGGACAGTTGCAATCCTGGTTCATACGCATGGGCAGGGTAACAAATCCTAAAACCCTGTCTAAGACAGAATCTCCATATGTGCAAAAACCTTGGTTTACGTTTAAACAAGGAATCAGAGGGTTATCTCCTTAGTCCAAGCCTCCACGTGGCCTCGTGCTTAACTCTCGTTTAAGAGGAGCTTCCTAGATACAATCAACATAGAAAAGGGTTTACCTAGTGATTGGCCAACTACATCTGAGATTTAAACACTTGTGGAGAGTTTTAAACTCCCTAATCCACAACTCTAGCCTGAGCTAGTTGGTGTATCACCCTATAAAATAAAACTTACTAGTAATTTTTAAATTATATTGTTTATTTTAAGGGATATTTTTAGTCAGAGGGTAAATGGCATGAAACTTATGTGGTGTTTTGACTCAAAGTTGAAACAAAATGACTAAGCAAAGATATATGAAATGCAAAAAGAAAAAACTATTCTCTTTTCATTTTCAAATAGAAACTTGAAAGCCACAAAAGAACAAATTCTTTTTATTTTTCATTTTTCAAAAACAATGATATGCTATGCAATCTAGACTAAAAACCTAATATACATGCATATAAAGAAAACATGTGTTTTTGTCTTTTTCTTTTATAAATGCAAAAGAAAACTAAGACTACATTTTTTTGTAATTTTTGAGATTATATTCAAAAACTGAAAACAAAACTACTATATGCAAATCAAATGAAAAAGTTTCTAATGTTTTCTTTTCATTTTTCCAAATGCTCAAAGACTACTATGCACCTAAAATGCACTAAACTTGAGTATATTTAGATCAAAACAACTGTATAAAGCAAGCAAATTGAAGTAAACAGATTGATAAGACCAAAAATCAAACAATAAGGGAAGACCTGGAACCCTAGCTTTGGCTGACACAATGACAAGAAATCACCGAAATCACACAAAAGCAAGTGGTAAAGCAAATACTATCTAAAAATAGAAATGGGATACATAGTGTCTACAACCCCGATCACTGATTCAGACAAAAACACTTCAATCTATACCCAAACTAGCAAACCTACTTCAAAATGCAAATAGGAGACAATCCAAACAAAAGAAACTCAAGGGCTTTACAAGAAAGCACAAGGTGTGGTCACCAAAGTCATCATGCTGACTACACAGTGTTTATAAAGAGGGCCAACTAACAAATAGGAATCACCAAAGGATAGGGACAAGAAAACCCTATCCCAAAAATCCCTATTTCTAGGCTTGTATGCGACTATGTACAAGGGCAATTCACATACTGTACGTGACTATCGAAGAGGGAAACCCGCGTATGTAGGCCTCTGTACGTGATTGTGTATGACAGAAACCCACGTATAGGTACAAAATTTTCTCAAAAAAAAGGAAAATCCACAAGGCCTTCAAATACTATGTTAAGCATGAACTAGGATAAAATACCACACACACACTCAAGGCAAAGACTGGTCAAGGGTGACAGAAATAACCTGCAGCAGTCTAGGCTCCCCAGCAGAGTAGCCAGTTTTGTTGTACAGGAATAAAAACCTTATAACCGAAGGTCTAGGGTTACCAACATACTCATAAAACTTGCAGGAAATCAACTTTAGAGTACAAAAAGGAAATAAGAAGATAGGATAGACTCACTTGATTCACGACGGCTGATCCTAGCTTTGTCCTCTTTCGCTCTACTTCTCCTCCAAAGCTTTCAGGGATGTTTCTCCTTCACCTGTAAAGAGAAAATCCTCCAAGTGCAAGATTATACATGTATATAGGGCAGGTTAGATAAACAAGATATAGAGTGCTTAATCATAAATATTCATCAAACCATGATAGATGAAAAACATTCAAAACACATTTGGAAGAAGGATTCTCTTTATTAACAATAATGAATAAGTTAAGATTACAACCCAATGCTTGAGACAAGGACTCCTCTACAACCAAAGGATTCCGAGTTTCGCTACTCCAAAACACTTCTGAATAGACACCACTAGCATAACTTTTCTCTCCAAGTATGATTGATTAATACCCTCCCCAAGGCCTTTATTTATACTTAGTGAAATAAGGCAGTTTCGATGGTTGAGGAGGTTGAGACAGTTAACATGGTTATAGTTAAGGGCTTAAAAAATATCAAATAATCATGATTTATTATTTTTAATGTCAAAGAAAAGCGTACGCGGGTATTGATACTGGCAACCTACGTATGACACGTGATTTTCTCTAAGGGAATCCCACATACAGATCTATATGCAGGTTGCAATTACAAATACTTGCATACAGTATGCGACATTCTATAGGAAAAGTTGCGTATGTACGTGAGTTGCATATAGGAAAAAGCACGTACAACAATTGACATGTTCAAAGGTAAAAAATGGCAAGTTGGATGGATAATGAATGTATTTCATGACATGCCCATCTGTAGTATTTTAGGAAACCTTCAATCCATAAATGTCCTTTTGTGCGCCAACATAGGAAATGTCGACACTCAGATGGAGAAGTGTCATTTGGGTGGATAACAATCCCTCTATCCTGTTAGAATAATCAACCCATAGTATTTACCCACTTAGACATTATTTCATTTGTTTTGTCTTATTTGCCTAGTCCATGAGTCCCACCATGTGCAAGTT
>LPNX010871070.1:0-15652 GCA_001517045.1 Pseudotsuga menziesii
ATATAAAGTGGTCCAAAGGGGTTAATGAGTCTGCAGCGGGACAAGGGAAGGCCATACAATGTGTGATTCACCTAGTGTGGTGAAATCCGCTATAACAACTAGAGGGGGTCGATAGCGGGAAAAGGGGCTTGGCAAGATTACTGTTATTTTTCCTATGACTTCAGACAATTTGTTGTCAGCAGCTACAGCACTTTTAACTGGTGATATTTATATATATGTTCTCAGTATTTATGCTATGTGAATGTGTTTATGATATCTGTTGATCTTGTCACTTTTTCTACATTATTTATGTTTGTCATGACTTCTTTAATGAATTATGCAAATACATCATTTATAATTATCGGCTTATACTGGTTTTGACTTGCTGATATATGTCATGTTGTAAATGTGGATTTGTCATCAATATATATATATATGATTTACGTGTTTACTGTGTGATCTTGTTCAAATTCTGAATTTATTTTTGAATACTGTCAGGATTATTCGCACAGTAGAATTATTGGCAATTTAATTCCAGGTTAATTCTTTCTATGCTCTTGATCAGGATAGATAGGATAGGTTAGTGATAGTTCTTGTTTATTTTATAGAAAAACCTATTGAATCAGATCTCTTCATTTATACCACTGTCAAGTTATTGTACATGTGTCTATAATGTATTTACACAATTGATTGAATTTGTGCATATTTAATCAACTATTGCACCTTGTATTTATAAAGTAATTGGTTGACTAGATTAGTCATTCAGTCATGAGTTGTGTAATATACCTATTAACGCAGTAATAGTTTGTTTTGCATATCTATAGGTGTATTGTAGATTTAGTTAAACAGTAGCTTTAGTTTTATCTTTTAGAATTTGTTTAGATTAGATTTTCAGGCTAGCAGAGCCTATAAACCTGTCGGGAACAACCATCCCAAATAGCTTGGAGCTTGCTTTAAGGATCTCGGTCTGGGTTGTCTTCCCTCGTTGCGAGGAGGTCAAATCTGCCCGTCAACAATGGCGCTAGAAGGAGGGCCTGATCAGCAAGAAGGCCATTTTGAGTTGGTTGATTTTTGATTTCATTTATTTTTATTTTTTACTATGAAATGGCTGATATCACTGATTTAGATCATGCTTTCAACTTTCATACATCTGGAAAAAGTTTTTTCTCCAGAGATATCTAATTTCTTGGGAAGACTGAGCTTCAATGGAGAAGGTAAGATTTATACTTCTCATCAACTTTCGGAATTTAATTATTTTTGTAATTTCATAGATTTATCTGATGAGTTTGAAAAATGTAGGCTTTTTGTAGCTACTTTCACAGGAAGAATTCTGATTTGGTTTAAGTTCTTGCCAGCAAAATCCATTCATTCATGGAGACATTTTACGACACTATTTCTTGATGCTCATGAGGATTATAGCTATAAGAAACTTGGATTTGAGTTAGAAAATATTCGTAGACATAAAGATGAATCTCTTGATAATTTCTTTTCCAGATTCATGTTAATATGTTGCAGGTTTCATGAAAGACACTAGCTTTCCGAAAAAGACAAAATGGATTCGTTTCTCTATCTTATCTCTCTCTCTTATTTTCATGATTTGGAAAAGAATAAAAAGTCTGCAATAGATAGCATGCATGTTAGTTCATCAATTGAAAATGATTTAGAATCTATTTTTACTAATTCCACTGCTGAAAATGAAATTGTTGAAAATGGACAAATCACAGAATCTTATGAACAAGAGAATAAAGATGATGATTCAACTTTTACATTAAGTGATAATTTTGAAACTCTTGTTGTTCACAAGACAATGGAAGATAAACCAAAAATTCTTGATTCTTCAACTGAATGTGGTAGTAATGATATAATTTCATTATCTTCTTCTCATGATGAGTTAGTTCTTTTCATTCCTTCACAAAATTCATTAGATCAGATTTTTACTAATGACGCTTCTGTTAAAGCAGTCAATGAGACAAATCATATCAACAGAGAAGCATTTATATTTTTATACTCTGAATCTTACCATTCTTTGTATCGTGATGTTTTTTCTGATCATAGATTACATTTATATGTTAATGATTTTCTAAGAAATACTCCATTATGGTCAGATTTTGATAAGACACAAAGAAATACATTTTTTGAGGATGAAGGACATTCTGGTTCTGATTTATTTCAAATTTGTCATGAAGAAGATCATAATTTTTCTATTATCGTCACTCATCAGACTCATGCATATTCATCTATTTCACATTTTGTCAGTAAGGATTATGATTCAATTTATAATATTGAAAGGGATACACAATTTATTCATGATGTATTGAATATTGATTTTCTTCATTGCAGCATGATAATCATATCTGAAGCCAATGATATCAATTTCAATCTTCATATTAAAAGACACAATGACTTATTTGATTTCCAAATAATACCCAAATGTCATTTTGTTCTTTTTAAATTTAGTCATGATGATATTGTGTTAAAAGATATGTTTTTTACTGATCCTTTTTCACGAATTTTGAATCATACTCCTGATGAGATTCTTCTTAATCATGATTCTCACGAGAAATCTGTTTTCCCCCAACTCGATTTTTATGATCCGATTTATACATGGTGGGAGGAATCATTTATTAAAAGGTTTCCATGTCATTTTTCTTGCTTTGTACATACAAAATTTGATTTAATTTCTTCTCTTTGTTTTCAAGTATTCCAATTTCCAATACTCATACGTGACTTGTTTTCTTTGGCAGGTTTCAAGCTACGCGAATGGCTTCATTGGAAATACACATTTACTTAGTCTGTATATATTTTATTTTATTAGCTTAGATTAGTTTTATAATTTAGATTAATTTATGTTTGTTTTTCTTCAATAAATGCAGGTATGAAGATAACAAAAGTATTGAAGCTGAAAATGAGACAGCCACAAAACATCTACAAGGATATATTCTTTACCCTCTCTCATTTTTTGTTTTCTTATTTTTTATTTTTCCAAAAACATTCATGTCCCAGTCATATTATTAATTATAAAGTTATAAAACTTTGATATGGAATGTTTTGAATGAATATTTTTGATCTCATAACTGCAAAACTGTAGTTGACCTTTTATAAGTCTTCTTTCTTTCATTTCAAATAAGACCTGGTTAAATCAAACCTCTCAAATTTATTAAGAAAACAAGAATTGTCATTGCTAACTTTTCTATAAGTTAGTCGTATGATTAGGAGACTTTGATTTACATTTGGTCTTAGTTATTTTTAATAAGCAAACACTGGTAGTTGCTTCGGAACTTATCCAGTGAATGGCGAAATTCTGAAAACTTACTTTCAGTAATCTGCTGAAAGTAAACTTTTGCAGATGCTGTATATTTCTTATTTTTGTAAATATTTTGATTGATTTTCTTTCTTTATTTTCTACTGAATTTTTTGTTTTTGACTTCTTCAAAACCAGAACATCCTTAAAATTTTGGGAAGCTGTCTTTGTCACAAGCTTACAATCTGATTCAAGAAAACAATCAAGCTGTTAGAAAAATGTCTTCATTTCAGATTTGAAAATCTACACAAGAAACTGAAACTGTTGTGAAGAAAAGATGAACACTAGACAAAGACTGAGATTGTGTTTTATTTCTTTTATTATTATCCTTAGATTTTTCTGGAATTAATAGATTATGAATTCATCCTTATTAAGAATATCATTACTCAGTTAGAAATCAGCTTTGGGAAAAACAATTGAAAGTCAGATACAAAATCAGTAATCTCTAGGTCCTTTACGCTATCCTACTCGTAAAGAGTTTCCAGATATGTTCCCCCATTATAAGATGCAAATCTTTAAATAGATTAGCACTTAATATTTTGGGTATGAAACCTTCTTCAATTTATTTGTCCAGGGATATAAGCCATTGGGTAAAAAGGGTTAAAAGATGGTCCCTTTCGAGGCTATGGATGCCTGCTGGCTGGAGTGGCTTCGTCTGTGACCAATTTGGATTCCAAATCATAAGTACCATATTTGTACAAAACTATAAGAATCCATAAGTCATCCCATACTCGTAAAGATTTTCCAATGCTACTTACCCTTAATAAATTCAGAAGTCCTAAATGCTCATATGTTGAAATTTTATCTTGGGACAAGAATGTTGGGATTGACGGTTAAAAGTTAACCCTTTCGAGGCTATGGATGCCTGCTAGCTGAAGGGACAAAACTGTAGTATTGGGACTAAATCTATTAATACTGCTTAGTTATCAGAAGTTCTTTGAATTCCCAGAGCTAATTTTTTTTCTGAGTTTTGAATTTTCTGAAAAAATCTAAAATTCGTGCTATTTCTAAAAGTAATCTTTGGATAATCGCTAAAGACTTGAAATTGAGCATAGTCTGACCCTTAGTGTTATTAAAAAAAGGCACAGTTTTCTGATTTATGTATTATAAAGCTTTAATCTGATTTGGAGGAAGTCTTTTCTTCTTGCTTCAAGACATGTGATCAGATAGTGTGTTTGTACAGAGATAACTGCTTCGCCCTGTAAGTCCCCATTTGTTGGCCTCCCAACAAGATCCCTTCCAAGATGCAGAGGAAAGGGAACCCACCAGTAAAATCTTTCAAAATATTCTAAATTTCCGTAGCTACATATTCCATTTCTATAGCTTTTAGTTACAGAATTATCATACTAGACTTTTCTCTTGGTATTTTTTTTATTATTCTTTTGGTTTTGAGTTTGTAATTATTTTCTTTTGATTTTTGTAAATAAATTTTTATCATTGAAAAGATAAAAATTCTAAAAATTGTTCAAAGCTTGTTTTAACCCAAGGATGATCAAATTCTCCAAAATGAACTAATAGAACCTGCATAGCACAATCACAAGTTGAATCAGAGAGATTTGAATAATAAAACATAGTGAAGGGAAGTCAAAACATAGATGTATATCCAACAAATTATGTTAAAGTATTGCATGATTTTCTCATTAAAGTTCTATTATGATGACTAAAAACACTATGAATACTTTATCATTTTATCGCTACCCTATAGTCGTGACATTCCTTTTATTTATCCTTTGGTTCCTTGACTTTATGGCTTTGTTTTAACTGCTGGACAAATGAATTCTTATTTCAATTGATATCTCTTATGATTATTTAACATGATTCAAAAAATATGACATATCCATACCTTCATAATGGGATGATCTCTATAGCTATTCGATTCATTGGGTTTCATTTTGTGTGAATGATTATTCGACATAACTTAAGCACTGAAGAGATGACACATTTTCATACGATCTCATGTGATGTCGCCTTACCAACTGCTTCAATGCCACCTATTCTTAGAACGCAAAGCTTCTTAATGGAAGTATGGTACTCTCAGTACGCATCACATGATGTATGTGACAGGAAATTATGTTTCTCGAAACCCTCATAATGGTCGTTTCATTGTATAGGCTTTTGACTCACCAATTTTTCATTTTCGAGTATGGAAATATGCAGAGCTCTGTTTCTGTCATGACATAAGAGAAATGCTGAATGGATTCCATTGCCTGAGACTGTTTTGGCCACATGCTGTTCAGGATCTAGGCTTGTAGAAGGAAAGTTTCATTATGGTCTTGTCGAGCATTCTTGAAATTTCTAAGTTGCCTCCAAGTTTTGGCATACGATTCGTGTTGAGAGAACTAGACAGTCAAAGAGTTGAAATGTGAGAAGGAAGAATTCGTGTGATGTGTAGAATGCCATACAGGCCGAGGAAGCCCTCAAAATACCCTTCGTCGGCGACAAGGTAAGATCCACAAAGATTAAAGCTCATACCCTAATTTTGAATGTTGAGGCCAGCTTTAGGTTTTATTTTCTCTGCGGCGATTTTCTTTCGTTACAGCACCTTTGGCAAATGCAATTTGTTCCTCAATTGTAGTTGGTTTGTATTTATTTCGATACCCTATACTCTGTGAAAATGGGCTCGAATGTATACGTTGTTCATTATTTAGTCAAATTTAGGCAGCGCAGGTTTTTGTGCCATCGCCAATATGTAGCCTTCGCAGAGAACCGGGTTTTGAAATTATCTTGAATTTCTTTGTGCTCTGTTTCTATCGAGTCTTTGTGCTCTAAACATGAGCTAGGGTTCCATTGTTTGGTATTTGTTGCAGCATCTTTCCTTAGCATCAGCTCTGTCCATCATGAGAGCTTAGCAACACTCAGGTTCCTTTTGCCAAGTATAAGGAATTGGACTGGTCACATTGATCCCTAGGGTTTGACTGAGTATTTCTTAGTCTGGGTCATACATTATCATCTTGATTAAACTCTCTTTCAATTTTGAGTTCATTACTTCCAAGCTCTAGTCTGCGTAACACATTTTAGGTTTTTTTTTTTTGATTTGGGGAATGGGACTAGTTCAAATGCTGTAAAGAAAATCTCAATCTGGGCATTCTAGGAATTCACTTGGCGATTCGGTTCTAACCAAATTCTGATTAAAATCTAGGTAAATATGGTTGTCTCGAAAAATATATCATTGCCATCATTGAGCAGGTGGACCATTAAGATTGAGATATTCCATTATTCATAATATTAGCACGAGTCCTGGTTTTCATAGATATAAGTGAGCACAGCTGTGATTGCCTTTAAAGTAAGAAAAGGTACAAAGCCAATAAGCGAAACCAGATCCGGTATATTAGCGTTGCCAAAGTGATGTGTTTGAATTTTCAACTATGTTTCCATCTTGATTTTATTTTTGCATCTATCCTCTCTTTCTCCACTTCAATTTCAAGATTATAATGCACTTTTGGTTCGGAGAGATGAAACCAGTGCATTTATCATCGTGAGTTTGAGGAAAACTGATGACGGAGGTAATTCCCTAATTGTCACTGCTGGTTATTATGGCAGTAATTATGAATGCAGTAGCCGAGAATGCCAAGTATCCAGTATGGCCAGCGTAGGGTGTAAATGCATAAAAAAACTCATAGGTATGATGTTATTGGGGTTTGACTCAATTGTTGGGAACATTTTTACTCACCTCTTCCCGAAATCGACTGAGTCAGGTATTGTTTTTATTTTCAGAAAATGTTATGATGATTAAATAATGTAGAATTCCTTTCATAATTCGATCTAGGCATGTTTAATACCCTTGAACGATGAGAAAGTGAAATACTTTTAAGGTTTGTTGACACTTTGTCAATTCTGGAAACAATGATTCATTTGAACAAGTTTATGAAAGTTAATGACATTGCCATCATTCAGGGTTTTTGTTTGTGGAAATGATCTAATGTGAGATATTCAGATTTGTATGAAACTAGTTTATTCATCTTTGGTTTTAAGTCCCAGAATGTTTTCATAAATAAAGATAATACATGATTGTTACGATTCTGGAATGTTTACCATTATGTGAGATAACCGTAACTCAAAAGATGATTGCAGAAACAGATGTCTATTTTGAATTGCTGCCATTTGAATCAAGTCTACTGGAAATCATTATGCTATTTGTCTAAAATACAGTCTTGAGCATTTGAGTCTTGTTTCTGTTTAAAATTTAGATTTCGATATCAGAAATTCAACGAGATTTTAGAAACAAATGATTGAGTGTACCTGATTTTGATGAATTACTGTTTTGTTGAAGATGACAAAAATTTTCTGAAGTGACAAAAATGATTATTTTCATATTGTTCTTACTTTGTTAACAAATGACTGAGTTGAAATTATTATATTCAACCGATAACTTGAATTTCATAAAATGGTTAAGGGCATGAATAGTTGATTTTGATTCTGAGAATGATATGAATACAAAACAAGAAAAGTCTGATATAGAATGAACCTGAGTTTGTTGATGTGGGATTAAGTCAATGGTCTAATCTCCTCTGAAGCTCATGCTATGCTGGATCTAAAGGATCGGCCACCTACAAGTTTTCCTACACCCTTTTGAAAAAGCTAGATATGAAATTGATGATGAATCAGATAATGATTGTGAAAATGTTGTATGCATTTTATTTTATGTCCAATATTTTAATTTCATCTTTTTAATATTGTTTTCTGATATCATTATTTTTCAAACAGGCTGATTCGAGGATTATGGAGGAGATGAGGATTATGTGGAGCATTCGTGGATGGAATGGAGGAAGCAATGGTGACTCATATGATGAGGAAATATTTGATGTTCATATTTTGGGTGACTTTTTGAAAGTCAAATTCATAGGTGTCCTTTTTAGAGATATGTACTCCTAAAGTATCTCAGTCCCTTGATTTTTGCAAAACATTTCTATTTTTAGTATGATTTGTTGATGACTCATCTCTTCCCAAGAAAACTATTTAAACAATTCTTTGGGAAGACTAGAGGGGGTCGATAGTGGGAAAAGGGGCTTGGCAAGATTACTGTTATTTTTCCTGTGACTTCAGACAATTTGTTGTCAGTAGCTACAACACTTTTAACTGGTGATATTTATATATATGTTCTCAGTATTTATGCTATGCGAATGTGTTTATGATATATGTTGATCTTGTCACTTTTTCTACATTATTTATGTTTGTCATGACTTCTTTAATGAATTATGCAAATACATCATTTATAATTATCGGCTTATACTGGTTTTGACTTGCTGATATATGTCATGTTGTAAATGTGGTGTTGTCATCAATATATATATATATATGATTTACGTGTTTACTGTGTGATCTTGTTCAAATTCTGAATTTCTTTTTGAATACTGTCAGGATTATTCGCACAGTAGAATTATTGGCAATTTAATTCCAGGTTAATTCTTTCTATGCTCTTGATTAGGATAGATAGGATAGATTAGTGATAGTTCTTGTTTATTTTATAGAAAAACCTACTGAATCAGATCTCTTCATTTATACCACTGTCAAGTTATTGTACATGTGTCTATAATGTATTTACGCAATTGATTGAATTTGTGCATATTTAATCAACTATTGCACCTTGTATTTATAAAGTAATTGGTTGACTAGATTAGTCATTCAGTCATGAGTCATGTAATATACCTATTAACACAGTAATAGTTTGCTTTGCGTATCTATAGGTGTATTGTAGATTTAGTTAAACAGTAGCTTTAGTTTTATCTTTTAGACTTTGTTTAGATTAGATTTTCAGGCTAACAAAGCCTATAAACCTGTTGAGAACAACCATCCCAAACAACTTGGAGACTGCTTTAAGGATCCTGGTCTGGGTTGTCTTCCCTCGTTGCGAGTAGGTCAAATCTGCCCGTCAACAATGGTGCTAGAAGGAGGGCCTGATCAGCAAGAAGGCCATTTTGAGTTGGTTGATTTTTGATTTCATTTATTTTTATTTTTTACTATGAAATGGCTGATATCACTGATTTAGATCATGCTTTCAGTTTTCATACATCTGGCAAAAGTTTTTTCTCCAGAGATATCTAATTTCTTACAAAGACTGAGCTTCAATGGAGAAGGTAAGATTTCTGCTTCTCATCAACTTTCAGAATTTAATTCTTTTTGTAATTTCATAGATTTAGCTGATGAGTTTGAAAAATGTAGGCTTTTTGCAGCTACTTTCACAGGAAGAATTCTGATTTGGTTTAAGTTCTTGCCAGCAAAATCCATTCATTCATGGAGACATTTTACGACATTATTTCTTGATGCTCATGAGGATTATAGCTATAAGAAACTTGGATTTGAGTTAGAAAATATTCGTAGACATAAAGATGAATCTCTTGATAATTTATTTTCCAAAGGGTGGATTGGTGCAGGCAGCGCAACGACGGACTGCACCGAAGCCCCCACTCGAAAGGCGCCAGTTTGAATAACGGATGGCCGCGGCCAGGAAAAACCCTATGGGTCAAACAAAAAGAAAACCTCCACTGCGAATAGTACAACTACAAAATCCCCCAAATAAATATATAGGTTCATGACTAACGGGGTTAAGGTAAAACGGCCACCGTCCAACCTAACCCGTAGAAAACAAAACCACCCCAATGCTCAAATGGAAAGATGAAAGGAAATCGAAACCTACCTGTCACTGATGTGTAACCGGCGTGGAGGACTATCGAGCTTCACGGTGGCGACACCTCGATAGCACGTACCGAAAATGGGGGACCATGTGAGTGTCAGTAGGTGACAACACGACAGCGACAGAGCACGGTAATTAAAAATGACAATAGAATACATAACCCCTCGACCTCGTATATATATACATGGTCAAACTCTTGCGGTGGAAAATTTAAAATCGGACGTCGGATCGCTTTGTATCGGAGGTCGAAAGTAAACTTCGGTCCGCAACGGCGAAATTCCAAAGCACAAAGTCATCCGCGAAGACACATATGGTGAGGAAAAACTCAGATGGTGAAGAGTTTTGTATCAGAATTTGAAAGCTTACTTCTTTCCGCAACGGTGGAAGGTCGAACCAAAAATCCATCCGTAACGGCGGGGAAAACCGGAATTAAAGTATAAGTCGGAAGAAAACGATTAACACATCGACAAGATCGACGCTTCCTTCATCCTCAACGACAGAACCATAAAGCATTCCAACGTCTGCAATGGGACTTAAACCGAAAGCAACAACACTTAAAGGCTCGGAAAGTTTAGAGCTTCGGCAGCCGCAACGGCGGAAAAGAAAAGACCTTGGGAAAGCGACTAAAGGCTGACACGTTGGCTGGCAGATTGCTTTATACATCGGGTGTTAAACCTCTTTGGGAGCCGCAACGGTTGAAAAAATGATCAGAAAAACTTCCAATGCAAAACCACAAAGCATCTGACGTGAAAACAAAGAAATCGGAAAATAATCGAAGTCAAACCAAAAATCTATCCGCAACGGCGGAAGAAGAAGTGACAATATTTTCGATGCAAAACCAAAACCCAGCTGTTTTCGCCAACCGAATTGGGAGAAATGTCGAACTTAAAACTAAACATCCATCCGTAACGGCGGAAAAAGAAACGACAAGTCTTTCCGATCTAAACCAAAAAATCAGCCGATGTGAAAGACCGATGGATCGAAAGACAAAAACGCATTTCCTTCCGCAACGGCGGAAGACCAAAACGAAGATTCACCTGCAACAGCGGAAGATCAAAACAAAATACCTTCCGATTCAAGCATGATTCAAATGAAATTAAAGGCAAATGATGAAGGTTTGATCAATCATTGAAATTCTTAATCATTTTAGAAAATTGAAAAACAGCTGTAGATCAATCCAAGCATAAGTCTTTCTGAAACGTTCTCAAACCAAATCCAAGAAGACAATCAAACTAATTCAAGCAAAAGGAGGGTCCTAAATTTTTTTGGAATTTTGGGAAATTGTTGCAGCTGCAACAATTGGCGACTACTTGGTGAACCCCAGATTTCTGAATTAACTCCTTCCCAGTGCAAGACCGTCTGAATAAAAGTTGACATCTTCTAGACGTTTGTATCCCTGGGATGGAAAACTTAAGCATTTAAACCATTGAGAAGTAGTCTATTCTTTGGGAAATGGTAACATCAGAAATATTGCAAGTCTGAATAACTCTTTTGAGGCCAAATAAGTGAGGTTTATTTTTCCTGTCCTTAGGTAGTTTCCATCTTGGACACCACAGGATTGTAACAGATAGTAAACAGTATTATCCTTTTGTTCCTCATTCCCATGCCAACTGCTCTTTTGTGCCTTTTGAACTTTAGTTCTTTTGATATGAGTCCTCCTGCATGCCTTTCTTACTGGATTTTAATTCAGGATCCTCTATCCCATAGTTTCCTTTTGTGTGAACAGTGTACTTCATATTTCAATTCACGGACGAAGAGGATCTTGTGGCAATTTAGTGCTTCATGCTTTGATACTTTGCTTTGATATGTATTGTTTTTCTTTTGAGGAGTTTTGACTCTTGATAGCTTTTAGCTTTTCTAAAATTATGGCATGGGAACATTTATATATGATATACTATTTACTCTACTTCCTTTCCGTGGGTCTTTTGCTGTCACCCCCTTGGATATTTAAGATGTGAAATGGATGGAGCCTCGAAATAGCATTCCAGACCTCTTTTACTTCTGAGTTATTTACAGGGGTTAAGTAAGACTTCAATGAATGCATTTCCAGTTAGGAACAATGCTACTAGAAGACATTCTATACTTTAAAGCACAGTCTTTTGCTCAAGATTTCAGTTAATAAAGAACCATGATGTTTCCATTGCAACCAAAAGTTTCCCTCTTTATTCAAAACCAAAAGAAATGCTAGCAAAGCAATAAAAGAAAACAACATCAAATCAAATAATCAAAAGAAAAAGCATCAAAGAATTAAAGAACACAAAACAATTTATTTATGTACAAAGCATAAAGAAAGAAAAATTTCACCCACTCTTGAAAAAATTTAAATCTAGAGAGCTAAAGGGTGGGCTGGATCATAGACATGAGATATCTAACCATGGTCTAGCTGGGCTAGTTTTGAAACTGAACACATGTCTACTATCCTACAATCATCTCTTACAGCCTGAAGAAGTTGAAGGAGCTTAGGCTGAGTGTCAATCATAGAACTGGCCTTGCTTGAGGTATGATGTCTTAGCTTACACTCCGTCAGATAGTTTCCCAGGACAGAATCAGGAGATTCATTTCCTTCCCCTAGCTTAGTGACAGTATACTTCATATAAGGCTCTCTCGAAATCTTAATCTTATTTGGGGTACCCTTGAGAGGCAATAGTAGATGAGACCAATCCGAAGCAAAATAGCCTTTTAACCTGGCAGACCAATCTCTGTTCAGAATAAGCCCATATCCACTAGGTATGTCAGCAACAGTAATGTCAATAAATTGACAAATCTTGTTGTTTGCAGACAAGCGAATGAGGACATTTTTCATTTCTCCCACTACTTTGACACCTGAGCTGTCTAATTGTGTTACTTCACAAAATGTGGACTCCGGGTTTCCATTAATCTTTTTGCAAATCTCCAGAGGCATAACATTCACCGCTGATCCAGAATCTACCAAGCAATTATGTACATTATGATTCAGCATTTCTAGGGTCAACAGAAAAGGTGGGGTATCATCTTTCTCTTCCCAACCTGGTTCTATGTCTTCTTCTCCTTGTTGGTTTTGAGTAGGAAAATCCTCTTCATGCTCTCCAATTTCTTTAGTGTTTTCCTCACTAACACCTATCGGTTCTTCTACAGGTTTGACAGTCTCAGTGATTGGCTTTGCCTCTTGGTTGAGGGTATTGGCTCTAGGTGTTTTGTCCTCAACCTTCACCTCTACTTGTCTCTTGACATTCTTTTGCAGTCTTTTGATCTTCAAAATTGTTAAATCTATGTCCTTTGTCACTATAGGTGTGCATTCAGTTTTGAGAGCACTCTCTTCAGTGTCAAATAGTGAGACACCATTCCATGAAAACATGTTATCAATATCTTGTTTCTCCATGGTCTGTTTTTTTTTTTTCCTCCTTACTATTGTCCTTAGTCAATTGAGGGTCCAACAAATTATTCATCACCAATGTCATTGAATGTAACCATTGAGGACACTTCTTTTCAGAATGAGGTTGTTGGTGAAAAGTACATAAATTATCCCCCCCTACTTCTGTTATGTTTATTGATGGTAGATGTGGGGGAGGGACTTGCCATTGGTTGTTATCCTCTCTTTTTGGATAATAGGGTTTGTGAGTTTTCTGAGCTTCCCTCCCTTTCTCCAGATCTATTATTCTATTGGATAGATTCTGCATCATTTTCAGCATTCCCTGATAATCATGTGAGCAATCCTCTTTAGGTTTAGACAACAGTAAAGCTCTTCTCCCGGTAGTATTCTCTTCAGGTAAGTCAGGGTAATCTTCTACACTTTCCATTTCAGCTTCTACCCTTCCTGCCTCTTCATAAGTCTCTACCAATGTAGTCTTGGCTTTCATTTTAGTGAACATAGCTAACTCAGGTCCTAGGGCAGATGTATAATATTCAATTAAGACCTTGTCTGAGGGTCTGTCAGCTTCAGAAAAATTCTTTAGGTATAATGAGAATCTTTGAGTGAACTTATGTACCTTTTCATTCTTCTCTTTTCTTAACAAACTAAGACCTTTCATCAATGAGGCATGTGTTTTTTGGGCTGTGTATTTACTCTTGAAAACCCTTTAGAAAGTGTTCCAGTCTGGGATCGAGTTTGTGGGTAAAGAAAAGTACCATTAAGCAGCTACCCCTTTCAAGGTATGAGGGAATAATCTATAGACAACATCTTTGTACTCCCCAGCCCTTAACTCTTCTACTGCTAAATAAAAACTCTGCAAGTGATCATCTACAGCAGTCTTTTCCTCAGGGTCAAACTTAGGCAGCAGGTTATCAAAACCCTGAGGTAAGTTATTCAATGGAGGCGTGAGGTTCAAAGGTGATCTAGCTCTCCAAGCAGGTAATGGGTTGGGATGGTTCACAATCACACCAGCCATGAGTACAGGAAAAAGAACAAAAATATGAGCAAAGAGAAATGTAGGTTGAGAACAGGCTTTCTTACTTCAAAGGTATAACCAAAACCTGTGAGTACTTGGGTCAAGCTGAAAGCTTCAAGATATCTACTGGTAAGGTAACCTTGGGAAAAATTAAGTTTCCACGGCCAGCCATTCACTGGTGGCCCTCCTTCTAGCGCCAAAAATGTTGAGGCCTGGAAATTCGCAGGCAACAACAGTAAGGGATTCTCCCCAATCAACGTTCCCAACTAGCCCGTTGACTGTTTGGTGTAGGGAATCCATCCGGTTTGTGGTCTGACTACCTAGGTCAAGTAACAAAACAAAGGTTTTACCGGTTGCGGCCCGATCCACCAAGTTTTTTGTATTTTTGACTTAATGTATGAGATGCATATACCTAATTAACACTACTACATTTCGATGCAAAATCCGACAGTTACTTCCGACGGCGCGTGGATTTTTTCTTTTAAACCTACCAAAAATCACAAAGTTAATTTATTTTTTTTAAATTATGGTCATAAGCATCGCTTAAGCGACGGCTATTCTCATAAGCGTTGCTTAAGCGACGACTATCCTAGCAAGCGTCGCTGAAGCGATGGCGCATAAATTGATCAATTGCAAGTGCTAGTTGTTACTAGTTCTTTATTCAATTTAAATATGTTTTCCTTAAACAACTATTGGTTGGTCCCATAGTATTGTAAAACGATGTTTCATGCCAATCCTAATTGGAATGCAATATGTATAAATTTGGTTCTAATAGTTTCTATTCTATAGTTGGTGAAACTGTTATTCTTTTCTATGGTTTCAACTTTCTTGGCTCATTGTTGTTTTCTCCTATAAACCCGTGAGGGAACCGACAAAGTTATGACATATTATATGTTTAAAAAAATCCATTGGTTAAACTTTATGTAAACTTTATATTAGTATGGAAATTATCATTTGTGTCACTAATGTATTTTCTTTGTGTGTACCAAAAGTCAATCTCACTCAATCATTAGGAGATATGTGTAAATAATGAAAAAGATAAGAATACAAACCTTTATGCATGCATACTAACTAATATACCATCCTAACCTTTATGCATGCATACTAACTAATATACTAACCTAACCTTTATGCATGCATACTAACTAACATACCATTCAAAATATGAATTTAAATGACATTTGGGCGAGGGAGAGAGAGTGAACAAATGCTTTATTAATCCAATGGAAATGAGATAAACTAACTAATATCACCTAAGGAATGGCTTGTAAATGTAGTCTCCATATTTATCCATAAGAATGTTGTTTGTTTCTTCAAATATGTTCTTTCTATTGAGTAGTAGTCAAGCAACAATTTCCATTATACAATCAACACTTT
>LPNX010871070.1:20186-34963 GCA_001517045.1 Pseudotsuga menziesii
TGTGAGATCTGTTATGAATGCTGGGCTCACCATCAACAGTACTTTGGGAGGAATATCCACAAAATCTATCAAATGGGTTGTCACTTTCCACAAAAACAAGTCATGTTGCAGAGTCCCAGTACAAAAGTTGAAAGAATATTCCTGTTGCGTCTATGTTACAGGGACTGCCGACTCCAAAGGTTCAAGTAGTTCACAAATCTCATCTTAGAAGCAACTCTTCCCAATTGACAGCTTCCCACGCCAGCATTGGAGTCTTCTTTTGTGAGTGGAGTTTCTGGATGGAAGATCAATTACTAATGCCTGAGTTTGATAGAGGATTATCTAAAGTTTAAGATATATCTCTGGAATATCTCACAACAATCCATTGATTAATGGAGGTTACAAACTAATTAGGGTTGTCAGCAACATCTTCAAATTCATGAGCTGTGGTCAGTGCCATCGCTCTGCCCCTGGGAGAATGCCTTGGGCATTGCTCAATTGAATTCTTATTGTCAGCCATTGTATCTTATTACCTTTCTGGACTTGGGATGATGAGTGATAGAATGGTAATAGAGGGAAGAGGAGAAATCCAGCCAGAGGGTTTTACAGGGTCTTAGGTTGATGGAAGTTTCAAGGTTTTTTGGGCCATGTCATAGTTCTATGTTTTCTGGGCCATGTCATTGATTGTCCCAGGGTCATACTCACAATCCTTGCAAGTACAGGTCATAGTTCTAACTAGGGTAACTAGTTTTTCAAGCAAAAAAGGAAAATACTGTAGTCAGGTTTCCTATTTTTCTAATCTGTGTCAGTCAATGACTGTGGAAGGGGATAACCTGCGATGCATGTAATAGATAAGATATTTTTTTAATAGTGAAGGATACTAACCACTTAGAGATCACTCACTGCATGCTTTATCTTGCTTGCTTATTTATTCAGATATTTGGGTGCTTGTCTGAGATCTAAAGACTTTGACTGTCATGATATGTTACAAAGAGGCTATGGAGTTTGTTAAGGAGATTGAATCTCATTTTACCTTCCATATTGGCTGCAGTGTCAGTCAACAGCTCAATAGGTTGGCGTAATGGGAAACCCACATAAACAGGCATGCCCCAGTATTATATATACATATATACACTTCAATTTCTGATACATACACAGATGAGAAGAAACACACCCACCACTATGACTTGTCTTTAGGGCAGACAGTCTTACAGATAATAGGATTTTCTCATTGGCGGAGACATAAAAATAGGTGGATTTCAATAGCCACCCTAATAATAGATGGATTAGGCTAAATTGTTCTTCATCATCTAGATAATGAATGGATTGTCAATAAAATAAATGGTCAATCATTTAATTTAGTGATTTCAAGGTGATTTGTTGTACAACAATGTCCAAACATTGCTTTTATTTACTATTATACACCAAAATGCACACTAATAGAGAGAAGAGGTAATATTCTCAAGGAAAAGACAGCAACAATTTCAAATCTTAACAGCCAAACAACATTATATATTATCCAATTATAAATCTTGAACATAATTGTTTATGGGCGGTAACTTCCTTTCATCGCCCTAATACAAAGACATGTTCCCAGAAAAGTATAGTATAAAGAATGCATTACTCACTACTGGCTATAAGTACTAGACAACAAGCTGCTATTTGCTATAGACTAGGCTCAATAGGGAGACATGCTGATCTCTTGTTCTTCCTGGAGGAGAGTACAAAGGAGCACAATTAGTCAGTCACTTGGAAGGCTCTAAAGCACAAAGAAAACCCGAGTAACTGACTGATAAGATGCATACATCATCCTGTGAGGCCTTGTTTGTGTGCAGTGGAGATGGAGAAATTTACATATTTTAAATGGTTACAAGTTACAACTTTTGGTCATCAGCATTCAAGCTTCTCAAAGCTTGGTCTTCAGGAGATATGCCTCCTAAATCTTATACATATAAACTGAGATAGCATATCAGTAAAAGTACAGACTCTGTACATATCTATTTTATTACAATTTTTATCAAGTCACTGTGTAACCATGTCTTAACTATAAAATATTAAGAAAAAGCTAAATTGTCTTGATCAGCCATCCATCATTCATCAAATGGCAATAAGGAATAAATTATGTTGTATTCAAGGAGATGATATTTGTTTCCAATAATGTATCATCTTTGAATTCAGACTGCCCCAAATACCACCCGTGTGCAACCTCCTGGTCCTCTTTGGATAGTGTGTCTGTTGTGGTGTTCAATTCTTTATACACGTTGGTTAGAGCTTGTGGCCTAATAACAATCCTTCAACCCCCAACTAAAAACAAATAAGCTAACAACCATTTACAGTCATCTTCTTGCTGCTTGGAAATAGGACATTGCTATTAGATGAGATTGTTTTCGGATTTTGGACATTGCAACTATGTTAAAGATATTTTTATTTTGCTCGGAAAAAGTCACAATTTATAACTGAAGGAGAGAAAATTACATATTTAAAACGGATATAACTGTTGGCCATCTTCATTCAAGCTTCTCAATAAGACATATAAACCAGGATAGCATATCAGAAAAAGTATGGGCTCTATGCTAAAAATTCTTGATCAGCTGTCCATCATTCATCAAGTGGCAATAAGACATAACTTATGTTATATTTAAGGAGATGGCATTTGTTGCCACTAATGTATCATCTGTGAATTCAAATTGCTCCCAGTACCCCTGTGCAACCTCCATCCCCGCTTTGAATAGTGTGTCTGCAGTGGTGTTCAATTCTCTATACATGTCTGTAAGAGCTTGTGGTGAGCGACTTCCATACTTAAATTGCTAAAATGGGGGACAGTATCAAGTTTTTCATCCTTTATATACCCTTTATCAAGTTGATGACTACTTATATTGAATGTCCCATTACCTGCAGATTTGTGACATTTTGTTCTCCAGCAATTTTAAAAATTAGTTTCAAGGCCATCATCTCAGCAAAGGTGTTTGAACCAGTTCCTAGACATGCCCTGGGTTTTATGAAATGTGTTTCTAAGAGGTATCGTATGCCTTCAGTCCTACATAGAGATGGTGAAATTTGGCTTTCTCTGTTAAAATATTCCAAAGAAGCAGATTTATCCACATTGTTCCACCAAGATTCTGAGATTTATCTACATTTTTCCATGTTTTGTGCAACTTAGCTTTATTGTATTTCTTGATCTATTCCCCATTCATAGCTTGGATTGACTTGACCTAATTGTGGTAATTGTTTATAAAAAAACTTTTGCTTTCTCATGTAATCAATAATATGAATAACTCAGAAGAAGAACTTTTGAATTAATCTTTGTTTCTTTATTTGATCAATTTCTGTCATAAGGACTTTCAAATGACAGAAATACATACATATACTATAATCATAAGCCAGTGTGTACCATAATGACTCTGTTCACAAGTATAATGTGAAATTTTTAAAATGTGTAATATAGTTTCTTTTCCAAATTTCTGCTTGTTTTTCATGCTTCCTGGCAGAAATGCTACAAGGCAGTGGATCACTGTTGAAATCCTATGATTTTGTTTCTTGTGATTTGATGTTGCCCTTATCGCTACCCATGCAAAATAGCAATAGTTGTTTATAGAAAAATGATTTGTGAGGTTACATGATGAATGGGGATAGGCTATAAAATGCATACACATATTGTTGGCAAGTTCCTGTTGGAATCCAATTCTTGTGACAATATTTTTATGTTGAATGCTGCTCCTTTTTTCAATTTTGGGTTTTCTATGTCTTAAGCTCTCTTGTTCAGCTAAGACAGGACGACACAACCACTGAATTGATGGATAATTGTTGAAAAGTTGTGTATTTGCCTAATGATTATTCCACTTTTTTTTAGGTTACTGCAAGTTTTTTCCCAGTTTTAAAATTTGTGTCTTGAAAACCAAGTATGTTGTAACTCTAAATATCACTGAGTGCAAGCTACATTGATTTCGTGTTTAAGTGGTCAATTGGTAGAAAATATGACATTTATTAAAGTGAGATTTGATTGTAAACTATAAAATTATCTTATGTATCTTATAGATCTCTTAATTGTGGTCCATTTTGTCTTCTTTTACACTAGGGACTATCCTTGAATGTCTCTTTGAAAGATTACTATCTTCAAGAGCTCAAGAGGGTGGAAGACACCACTTCTCAATGGGTGATCCATGCAAGACAGGTATCAGGAGTATTGAGTTACAGGCTTAAAATGCACATGCTATTTATGTTTTTTCCATGTTCTCATGTTGGAGTTCATTAGTCATTCCAAGTGTTCTATTGCAGGTCGTCGTAGATCATGGAGCACTTGAGTTGGATGGTGTCTTCCAATTGATTGCAGAAGGTGAAATATTGCCTGTGGATTTCAGCAAGGAGCTAGAGGTAATCTAGCCATTTTTTATCTGAAGAATCATCTATGATAAATGCTATACAGCCATTTATCTCCAGATGTGTTGCAGACATATGCAAGCATCAAATTAACGTACTTAATCTTATAATTTATCAGGATTTGAAGCGCCGCAGTGTTCTTTACTGCATTTGTCGAAAGCCTTACGACAAGGAAAGAGCAATGATTGCTTGTGATAGATGCAGTGAATGGTATCACTTTGATTGTGTTAACCTTCCAGAGCCAGACAGTAGTGATGAAGGTTGTGAGCTTCTTTTAGAAAAGGAATATGGTCCAACAGGAGAGTTTATTTGTCCAGCCTGCAAACCATCAGAGACGCAAGAGAGATCAAGTTTTCACGTCAAGGTGGACAATGAATATAGGTAGTGTAATAAAGGACTTTACATTTCTCTTGTTAACAATATAGTAGATTAGGTCATTGGCTATATTGTTGAGATGGTTGTCTATAACTAGGCCAATCCATGGTATATACACTAGATATCAGAACAGTTCTAAATATATATATATTTTTTAAAAACACTAACAGACGTTGCTTAACCGATGCTTTTGTAGGTGATTTAAAAAAAAAAACACTAAGAGTCGCCGCTTAACCGACGGTTTAAACTGTCGCTTAACCGATGCTTGCAGTTGATATCCATCGCTTCACCGACGGCATATAGGTTAATTTAAAAAAAAAAATTGACTAGCTGTCGCTTATCCGACGGCTCTGCTGTCGCTTAAGCGACGGAATGAAGGTTATTTTCTTAAAAAAATTTCACTACCATCGAAAATATTTTGTCGCTTAACCGACGCTTGACATTTAACCGACGGTTACTTAAGTGTCCCTTGACCGATGGTTACTTAAGTGTCGGATAACCGACGACAAGTTTCCGACACTTAAAAAAAATCATAGTGTCGTACATGCGACAGGAAAGTGTCGAAAATCTGACATGACGGCCGTCGGATTTTTGGTCAAAATGTAGTAGTGTAACCATGCTGGGTGATGAGGATGCAGGGAGCAGTCACAATGTGATGCGCAGGTTCTTACCTCTCATCTTAAGGCTCACATGCATCTATATCACGTATGCATCCATGAAATGAACTAACTATCTACCTAACTATCTCTCTATCTATCTATCCCTGGGGAGCAAAATGGAATTTAATTATGAGTAATGTAAAGTGTGCATGCAACATAGAGAGAAACTACAGTTAGCTGATATCTCTTCCCGCAATGCATGAATAATTAAATATATTTCAACAACTAGATAGCCAATTGTTTATGAACGACATTCATTACTCATGGTGGAAATATTCATACAATAAACCGGAGAACATTCATACATGAACATAGGTTCAAAGAGTTAGAACGGTCTCACAGTTTATGGATACAAAGTTGAAAATGAAATAGTTCCTCTTCAACAAATCCATAGCACAACATTTGAATATTCCACCAAGCTTTCTCCAACAGGAAAACTGTAATTATCTATTGCAAAAGGAAATAGTTCTTCTTACAATATGTCTTCATCAATCTAACTGGGCAAAATTCCCCTTTCCCTTCTAAGCTTTCTACCTTTATACAAAAGGGTGAGACTATTGGTCTACCCAAAGTGACCTTTGGGCTTGCCAACCCCTCGTTTCCCAACGTTCTGCTTTTCTTAAATGTTTTACAAAAAATAGTTACAAATTACAATAATGACCGATCCTTCATGAGGAGGGTCCCACTTGAGCATATAGAAACTTCTTCCATGACACAGCATCAGAGGCAATGCCCTCAAATGCGTAAGGTTCCAAAAATTGAATGTTGATTTCAAATTTTTCGTCTTGGTTCTTTATAGCTTCCACTCTGGCTGCGCTTAACCGAAGCTGGTCTTCCAAGATCTGCACACTAACTACTGAATGGCCTACTTCGCTTCTTAGAATATGGTCATCAATGGCCTTAATGTGCTGCATTCTTGCTTCTTCATCCTGATGTCTTTTCTGCAACATCTCCATAAATGAATCGTGGTCTGGGAAATCATCCAGCCTCTTCTCGGCCTCCACCTGGCACCGGTTGTAGGTAATGAGAAGTCTTCTAAAAAAATCGGTGCACAATCCCTTCGTCTTTTTAACTGCCTTCTTGAAATATTCAAGGGTGTTGATGGAAAAATACACTAGGTTATAGTCCCGCTTGAGGGCCTATTTGTCTTTTGATGGTAGCTCTGCTAGAGTTTCTTCATTGTTCTCCAACCTCGCCATTCTTACAGTCAGGACCTCTAGGACGTCCTGAGATCTATCCACAAAGTAAGATGCAGTTTCCAAGATCTCTTCCAATCGTCCATCGATCTACAACACTCTACATATTTCTTCTTCAAAAGCAGTCTGTAGCTGCAACATCTTGGCCTTTTGGGCCAAGACATGCTCTTTGAACAGCTGGAGGCTAACCTGCTGTTCTCTTGCTTCCTCCAGAGTAGTTGTTAGCGAGGAAATCTGTTCCTGGTGTTCCTTCTTCAGTTCTTGGGTGTGCATATCATTAGCCTCCAAGAGGATCTTTTGCTGCTCTTTTAGCTCCTCCACCTTTGCCAGTAGCTATTCCTTTTCAGTTCTTAACTCTTGGTATTCGTTCTGTACTCTCTCTAGAGACTCCTGTGTCATTTCCAGCACTTGTATTTCTCCTTGGAGGGCTTGTACTTCAGCTCTTGAGGACTTCATTTCCCTTTGCATATCTTCATATTTCCTCTTGAACCTGTTTCTTTCTTCCCTCTCTTTCCTCAATGTATCTTTCAACTGAGCAGAGGATTTCTTGGACTGCTCCAAGTCAGTTATTCTCTTGCCTACGTTATCCTCTGAAGCTTGGATAAATGCAGACCCGGCTCTTAGGGTGAATCTTGGATCTTGTTCTGTTCCTAACATAACAGCCATATCCGTTATCATTTTACCAGGTAGACCTTCCGCCTCAACTTTCCTCTCTGTTCTCTTTATTATTCTCTTTGTTTCCCTATCATAATATACAGTGTTGAAATCATGGATTTCTTCCCCTTTCTTCTGAACAAAAGGAACCAGCTTGAGAGTGGGGACCATGGGAGTGCTAGCAACAGATACTTGAGGGTCCTGAACCTTGGGGTTCTCAACATCTTGGGTCTGCCCTCCAGCTATGTCAGAAGCTGACTGTTCTATCTCAGTCTGTGTCATCTTCAACCTCTCTGCCTCCTGCTTTTGCAACTCCTCATTGAGATTTATCTTTGCTTCTTCAGCTGCTTTTATAGCTGCTTCCTCTGCTTTCTTAGCTGCTTCCTTTGCTTTCTTGGCTGCTTCTTGAGAAACTCTTCTTTTCTCTTCTTCTTCAATATGCAACTATTCTGCATCTTCTTTTTCCAACCTCTGAGCTTCTTCATTTCTCCTTTTGGCTTCTTCCTCAGCCTTAGCCTATTCATCCCCCTTTCCACCTTTGGTGGTGATCTTCTTCATGAATCTCCTCTTCAGTGATGTCATGTTCGGTGCATTTCGGAAGACAGATTCTTCCCTATCAAAATGGTGAGTATACTCAAAATGCACCTTGTTTTCTTTACAATGTTCAGCAACTCTACCATGGGAGTCATTTCTGTGATAGGGCATCTCACCAAAATGGAATCTCTCCAGCTCCTCTACAAATTCACCAGCTTGTTTCACCTTAGTGAACCTGTAGCTTTCTAGTCTGAAGGGCAAGGGAGGAGAAGCAGTCTTCTTATGTTCGAATAGGAAATTACCTATTCCATCCAGGAACACTTGTCTGACTGCCTCCTTGTGGATAATGTAATCAGTTGCGTATTTGGGTAGTAGGGAAGGTGCTCTCGAGCCTCCAAACATCATGAACTACATGCCATGTTCGGTTAAATAGTAGTCTACATAATCTTGTATCACTTGCATGGCCTCCTCCGACATACAATCACACTCTTTCCAGAAAATGAGTGTGTATAGTGGCATAATGAAGTGCTCACTTACTTCTCAGTAATGGCTGTGGTACTGGTGTACCCACAATGGTCTATAAGCAGCATAGACAGGAATTCTTTCCCTGTCTCAGATGAACCTAAGACCAAGGAAAGGCTAGTTGCATAGTATACAGTCTATGAGTATTGAACTCATATAAAATTCAGACCTTTTCTGGGACTCTCCTCCCAAGGTTGAGGCCAAGCAAGAAGAAAGACTGCTTGATACAAGGCTGGCCCAGTTGAAGATTGTCCATTGGGTTGCCACATGAAAAATGATGGGTATCCACTCTAGCTTGAAGATTCTGCCATGAGCTCTCCCAAAGAACCTATTAAGCATCAGAGCTATAAATCTGTAGGGAGCCCTCAAGCTCGCTGTATCATACTCACCCATGGGTCTGTATCGGTAATGTTTTCCCTGCAACAACATTCTCTTAAGAGTCTCCACCAGGTCCATTCTAATGCTATTCATCCAATCATCAGATAAGAATACTTGGGCTTCTGGCAGGTGATAAGCCAATTCCACATATCCAGGGCTAAATGCAGCATAGCCCTGTCTTTCAACATTTTCCAGAATAATTGTGGTTACATCTGCCCGGGACAAAATCCAGCCAATTACCTCAGGGCATGGGAACAGCTCAGGCCTGGTGGCGACCTTCATAAGGGAAGATCTTTCAATGTTTGCATATATGGACTTTTCTTCTAAGCCCATGTCAGGAACTTCTCTTCGGGTAATCAGTCTATAGATTTCCCCCCACTGGTATTCAGGTTCCACGCCAGAAATGCATTTAGTGTCTTCATATACGTATTTTGTCTTGGTGACCACTTCTACTTCTGGCTCTTCTTCGACCATAGGTGCCTTCTTCTTTTGTCTCTTTGACATTGTGAGCTCGAATTCTTCCTGCCATATATAACATTGTAACATTAAGCAATTCCAGTTGCAGACACTTATATGACAATGTGCAGCGTTTTACTTCTTTTATGTGTATCATGATAGCAATTAGTTAACGAAGCTAACATATGTTTATGACCGTACTAACAGAGCTATTGGAACATGATGCGCATTGTTCAGTGAATTAGTCTATGTCTAGCATAATTGAAAAGAGTTATATACATTAAAATGTGAAATCTATCATTTCTATAGGATATTAAACAATTCTATCAATCATATTCAAGACGGCAAAAGATCTACATTAATGCACAACAAGTCTCAGCTCTCTGTGCACGCGATGGTCGCTTCGCTGTGCGGGAAAATAGTAGCTACACGGGTTTTATCAATGATGTCACGCTTACGCACTAATGGTCAACAAGCTAAGAGCAGGGGTACACCCTCTTCCTCGGCCCAGGTTCGACACTGATCACGAATTGGGTTGCACGGGACTGCGTAGGTGAAAACGGCTAGGGCTTCAAATGTGGGTAACGTGCAGCAGGATAAACAGCCCCGGGCCCTACAGGGAGAGTACAGGGAGAGACCATAGAAAAATAATCCTACCCAAGCATTATCACCAAGGGTAGATTGGTGTAGGAAACACAATGGTCGCCTGCACCGTAGCCCCCACTAGAAAGGCACAGGTTCAAATAACGGACGGCCGCAGCCAGGAAAAACCCTATGGGTCAAACAAAAAGAAAACCTCCACTGTGAACAGTACTACTACAAAATCCCCCAAATAAATATATAGGTTCGTGACTAATGGGGTTAAGGTAAAACGGCCAAAATCGAACCTAACCCGTAGAAAACAAAACCACCCCAATGCTCAAACGGAGAGATGAAAGGAAATCGAAACCTACCTGTCACTGATGTGTAACCGGCATGGAGGACTGTCGAGCTTCACGGTGGCGACACCTGGATAGCACGTACCGAAAACGGGGGATCGGGTGAGTGTGAGTAGGCGACAACACGACAGCGACAGATCACGGCAATTGAAAATGACAATAGAATACATAACCCCTCGACCTCGTATATATATACATGGTCAAACTTTTGCGGCAGGAAAAGTTAAAATCGGATGTCGGAGTGCTTTGTATTGAAGGTCGAAAGTAAACTTTGGTCCGCAACGACAGAAGTCCAAACCGCGAAGTCATCCGCGAAGACACATATGGCAAGGAAAACCTCAGACGGAGGAGAGTTTTGTATCGAAAGTTGAAAGCTTACTTCTTTCCGCAACGGCGGAAGGCCAAACCAAAAATCCATCTGCAACGGTGAGGAAAACCAGAATTAAAGTATAAGTCGGAAGAAAACGATTAACACGTCGACAAGATCAGCGCTTCCTTCATCCGCAATGGCGGAACCGTAAAGCATTCCAACGTCTGCAATGGGACTTAAACCGGAAGCAACAACACTTAAAGGTTCAAAAAGTTTAGAGCTTTGGCAGCCGCAACGGTGGAAAATAAAAGACCTCGGGCAAGCGACTAAAGGTTGACGTGTCAGCTGGTGGATCACTTTATACATCGGGCGTTAAACCTCTTTGGGAGCCGCAGCGGCAGAAAAAATGATCAGAAAAACTTCCAATGCAAAACCATAAAGAATCCGACGTGAAAACAAATAAATCGGAAAATAATCGAAGTCAAACCAACAATCTATCCGCAACGGCGGAAGAAGAAGTGACAATGGTTTCGATGCAAAACCAAAACCCAGCAGATTTCGCCAACCGAATCGGGAGAAAAGTCAAAGTTAAAACTAAACATCCATCCGTAACGACGGGGAAAGAAACGACAAGTCTTTCCGATCTAAACCCAAAAATCAGCTGATGTGAAAGACCGATGGATCGAAAGATGAAAACGCATTTCCTTCTGCAACGGCGGAAGACCAAAAAGAAGATTGACCCGCAACGGCGGAAGATCAAAACAAAATACCTTCCGATTCAAGCATGCTTCAAACGCAATTAAAGGAAAATGATGAAGGTTTGATCAATCATTGAAATTCTTAATCATTTTAGAAAATTGAAAAACATCTGTAGATCAATCCAAGCATAAGTCTTTCTGAAACGTTCTCAAACCAAATCCAAGAAGACAATCAAACTAATTCAAGCAAGAGGAGGGTCCCAAATTTTTTTGGAATTTTGGGAAATTGTTGCAGCTGCAACAGAATCACAAAAGGATTCAAGGCTAGGCTCTTGATAGCTAGCTGCAGTCAAGGATTCTTTCATGGAGTAGAATGTAGATACAAAAACAGAATATGCAGGTCTAAGTTTGGAAAGAATATGATAAATACATTGTTTGTCTTCTTTCTTAATCTTGCATTCTGCACATAAGAGTCTAAGAGTTTTATACTTAGATAAATAGTCTTGAATGCATGAAAAATCATTTGGATTCAAGGAAAGCTACTCATTCTCAAGTTGATGACCCCGAATTTCATTATGTTTACCAAACACAGATTCCAACTTTTCCCAAGCTTTATGAGGTTCATCAATGCCAGATATGTGGAATCGCAAATCAGTAGAGATTGACATCCCAATCAATCCATGAGCTTCATCACATCTATTTTACCATTTAATTTTATTATCATCATCAGTGGGTTCTATTTCTTTCCCTTAGGTTATCCTGAAAAGTCCCCTACTTCGTAGAACATCCTCCATACGAGATTTTTGTGAGAAATAGTTAGAACTTGTAAGTATAATATCACAAGGGGAAGCCATACTGTAAAATAATGGCTAAAAGAATAGAAACTAACTATCTTGATGCAAAGAGCTCGAAAAAATATGTGGTTTTAAAAAAAACGGCACTTAAAACGGATTCTGGATGATGAAGTTATGCTTGATGAAAGAAAATGTTGAAGATGTCCCCAATAGTGGCGTGGTAGATATTAACTTGACCAACTAAAAAAAGAAGCCCACTCTTCCCAAAATCAACCTTTGACAATCACTTTTACTATAAAGTTACTTTGAAGTGAATCACTTTTGTAGAATAAGTGATGTTCACTTTTACAATAATGTGACTTTTAAATAGTGCGGTAATAGAATTAAAAGACTTAAGTGACTCACTTTTATTTTATTTTATTTATGTGAAATGCACTTTTACAATAAAGTAACTTGAAAATAGAAATTGCATGCACTAAAAAGTAGCTTGATAAGACTTGAACTCAAGACTTATCAAGGTGTAAAGCAACTTTGGACCAAATGAGCTAAGTTTAAAAGGTATGTAAAACTATGGAAAGAGGAAGGGTTTTTTTTTTTTTTTTTAAACTCTTCTCTCTCGTTTTCCATGCTTGCTTTTTTTTCCTGCAAATCACAAAAACAAAAAACAAAAAACAAAAACAAAAAAAACTTTTTCCATACAATGGGGTTAGATCTTGGTTAGCTTACCCGGAAAGTCTACGTTTTCAAGTTTTCTCGTTGTTTCTAATTTGTCGTGATCGCATAAGGTGCACGGCAAAGAGCATACGTAGCCGAGAAGACAAGAAAAAAAATTTCCCTCACTGTTTTTGATTCGCCGCGATCGTGCAAGGTGCACGGCAAAGAGCATACGCAGCCAGGGAAGGAAACAGTCCGAGACTAAAACAAAAATATATATTTATAAGACTGATAAAATATGAGAGATTTAAAAAAAAAAAAAAACAAATCCATCACTATAACATTATACCTTCAGATTTGCCGAAATGAGTGTTTCTGGAACAAACAGAAACGGTTTTCGGTGAAATGAAAACTATTTCCAAATGGAAACGGCGCTTCGAATGCAATGGAATAGCTCCCACATGCCACAAATGCACAAAAAATCCAGAACCAGAAACCCTTTCAAAGTTTCGGCAACACCGGTTCCATATCTTGATCAAAACCAAAAGCGGCTCTTCATAAAAGCTCTGATACCATGTTAGGGTATACAGGGTACTCCCAAAGGACTAAACACCAATAACAACTGCTTCACACAAATAGATCATAGATCAATACACCAATGTTTGTCACGTGGTTAAAACCCTTGAGAGGAAAACAGTCCACGGCCCCAACCAAATAGCTACTTGGAGCAATTTATTATGCAAAAGAAAGAAAGTTACATGAGCTTCTCATAATCGATCAACTAGCCAAGGACCCTCTATGCTCTTTAAATAAAGATCATAGACCAATCGGGTGTTAAGCCACAGATCAATGGTAGGTATGATCTAAGAGAAGTTGAACCGTCGGATCACTCTATGTCTAGAACATATCGTGACCGTCGGATTAGAATATTTACAAATGCATAGTAATGCATACTAAAGAAACACACTTTTACCTAATGGATATATTACACAAGTTGATCTTAACTAACTCCTAAGTGTCTAAATATCCTAACAGTGAATATGATTGTGTTTGGTCTAGAATTGCTCAAGGAAATGGAGCAAGAAGTTGCAAAGATTAGGAAGAACCTGAAGGTAGCCCATGATAGACAGAAAAAATATGCAGATAAGCATAGGGTCCATAGAGAGTTCATAGTTGGGGATCATGTTTACCTCAGAGTGAGGCCAAGGAAGAGTTCCTTGAATTTTGGAAGTTGTGTCAATATGTCACCTAGATATTGTGGGCTTTTTGAAGTGCTTGAAAGAATAGGGCCAGTTGCATATAGAATTGCATTCCCTTCTAGCACTAGAGCTCATAATGTTTTTCATGTTTCCTTGCTTAATAAATATTTACATGATCCTAACCATGTGATAAATTGGGATATGATTCAGGTGGAACCCGAGGGAGAGTTTCAAACCAAGCCATTGTGCATCCTTGACAGGAAGGTCTCAGTGCTCTGGAATCGATCCGTTGGATAGGTAAAGGTGCAGTGGAAGCGCTACGGTCCGGATGAGGCTATGTGGGAGCTGAAGGATTCCATGCAATTAGCACATCCAATTTTTTTCAATTTTGTAAAGCACTGAGAACAGTGATAGTGAAGGGGGAGGGGGATGTAACACCCCGGTTTTGACCCCATGGTATTAAAATTGTACATGATGTATATATTGTATTTGAATAATGGAAAGGAGATAAAGGCCAAGGCCCTGCCATTGATTGGTGTTTTGTGTATAGGTGATTAAGGTTGATACCTATGGTTGTTATAGCGGATTTCACCACACTAGGTGAATCACACATTGTATGGCCTTCCCTTGTCCCGCTGCAGACTCATTAACCCCTTTGGACCACTTTATATCTTTTGATGTTACCTTAATCATCCCCAAAAAACATTATAATATTGATATACGCGGCTTTTTCCCCGATAACCGCGTACATACGCGGATATTCCCTCGATAGTCGCGTACATCGGGATGTGTGCATAAATCCAAATCCTTTTGGACTGTTCCTTGACTTGGATCCGACTCATATGACTCCTGGCCTTCCATATGCCTTGAGATCGCACGGATTCGACCCTTCAGTATCCCTTTGAAGAGCTATATAAGGAACCCTTTGGTACATTGAAAGCATAAGAGAAAGTTGAGAGCATCAAAATTATAGTCCATTGTTGCCAGAACTTTATGCTTGAGTCTGCATCCCTTTGTCCCTTGGAGCACTGTTGTGTTCTTCCCAAGCTTGCCC
>LPNX010871098.1:5679-47604 GCA_001517045.1 Pseudotsuga menziesii
GTAGAAACATACAAAAATGGTTTGAAACCCCCCCTATAGCCATAATAAATCACAATAAAATATATTTTATTAAAAATATCAATATTGCAATATCATTATGGAACGAAGGAATCGAACGCTCAACCTCCTGCTTGTAAATCAAGCACTCTTACATTGAGCTACAACCCTTTAACAATTGAGGAAAGGGGCAATATTAACACCAAGATTGCATCATTTGTAATTCTAATAAAAGACTAAGAATCCCGACATTGTTTCTGACTCGAGAGACCTAAGGAAGTAGTCTGAATGAAGGAGCAAAGAGCCAAATAAGGATGCCTCTTGTGACTTGTATCTAAGTCAACAAAGTATAGACCCTTTGTTCAAAACTAGCAAAAGACCACCAACTGATAAAAAAGAAAATACAATGATGATGACCATTTTGATTTACTTTAATGTCATTATGACATGTATACGTTGGCACACTTATTAAAAAAAACCACTGGTAATTGAGAAATTTATATACAATTGTATGCAAGATTCATAATTGTGAACTGATCTTTGTCTACGCACAAAGGACTCATGTTTGCTGATATTTTCTGCTACAGATAAAAGATGCCCTATCTGAGATATCACAAGGGACTGCAAGTGCCTTACCCTGCTATTCTAAGGGGCATTTTACCACCTCATGCTGAAATCTCAACTTAAATAATAGTACTGCAATTAAATACTTTTGAGATCCCTTCCAAAAAAGAAACTACAATATCTTCCAACTATAAGCCCTCATCATCCATCCATAATCGAGATTCAAATTATTTTGCAATCACTCTATTCATTACACCTACATGAAAAAGTATTAGGACATCTCACTCTATTCATTACACCTACATGACAGGTTATGGCAGCTTCCTTGAATAACAGTTCCACACATATAGTATTTGGCTCTTAGACTAGTGCACATATGTTGGATAAACAATGATATTTTAAGTATACTTCCTGAGTATACAAGAGAACTCTTCTACTTGAAAAAAAGGTTAAAAACCCATGTGGAAGATAGAACCTTCCCTTCCAAAAAGAATCCTTGTGTATAACATATAAGAGAATGTGTAGCCTACCAATTTGCGTTTATTTAATCACTCACAACTTCAACAGATATGAAGACGATGTTACTGAATTGACATAAATCTCTATTTCACTGTGTTTATTTCCCATAATACCCGTATTAATTTAGATACATCAACATGTAAGGTAGTGACACGTATCGTCTATAAATGACAGGAAGGAAAGACCAAGTTTTGTACATCATAGAGTAGAAAATGGTAGTTTGCAGACATTTCAAGGATTATGTCCACGTCCTTCAATTTGGAAGTCATGATCATGTGTGGTTTTGGGTGTTTTATGTCTACAAAATGAACATAGCAAGCTGAATCCCTCAGTATAACCACCTGCTTGTAAGAGAAAATTATCATTATGAAATCTAATGTCCAAGAACATTAAAGATGATTGGTTTGCATCCAGTTAGAAAATGTATCTGCTGATAAAACAGTATAAACCTTTTCCAATCTTAACAATTCTTAAAATGTCAACTATAAAAGTGTATAAAACTTGGTAAATCTTACCAATTCTTAAAATGTCAACTATAAAATATTTGACAATATTTTTCTAGCACTATTTCAATTTCTAAGGATTTTATATAGTTTATATAATAATTTGGGAAATTTTAGAGTGAAATAAGGCTCCAAAAAAATGCAAATGGGCATATCTTTTTTTTAAATAACATTGAAAAAATCCCATGGGCTAAATTTCGCCCCTAAATTTTCCTTAGCTGAAATAAGTATGACTGTATAACATGTCTTCCCATAGAAGAGTATGCTAGAATTAGTATGATTGGGTAACTTATGGTAACCATATTCTTAGCTTTGGTGAATTTGGCTATTACTTTGTGAATACAAGAGCATATTTCAAATTTGGTCAAACAAGATTTATGTGCCCAACATATATTATTTGCACCACAGACAACTGTTGACGGTCGATAGACACGAAACAACTGAAGAACTTAGGGATCGATCTTTTTCTGTAATTGGGTGTAACTACTTCCAATATAACATCATTATAAAATTCCCTTAAATAGAAAATAAAACTGCAATTACATAAATATTAAAATTACAGAACAATTACATTCGTCAAGGGAGAAGAACAAACATCTAGAAGGACGAATATGTTGATAAAAGAAGAATGATTGCCATCCAACCTCATAAATCATGTGACCACTTGAGTCTATTATTAGTGTTGCATGCAAACCAACCATTCATGTTCGATATCCTCATAATTTATGATAAGCCAACTTTCTAGTCGATTTTTGTATCATTGCCATTAACTCCTAATAGTACTAGAGTTGTCTAAATTTATAAAACATAAAAACTAATATTTCATGGCAATTGCTCAAATAGTGAACATTATAAAACTCCATACCTCCTTTAACAACAAAAAGTGTAACAAAGGTGGACCTTGAACATGAGCATCATATTCCATCATTAATATTTATTACGCAATTCCCACATCTGATTTACTACTACAGATCATTTATATAAAGATATGATATATTATGAATATAAGCAACAAGCTGTCCAAAAACGTCCAGGCCTAGTTGTTTTTGCTCGTGTTTCTTTGATCATTGCAAACATTGCAACTAAACATGACCACAACAATATTATGAAGAAAAATTCCCACAACCAGGATGTTGTGAATACTTACTCAAACTCAAACTCCAACTCCTTCCCCACTTCCAATTCCTTCATAGCACCCAAAAAGGGCCTTCTAAGTTACAAATCCCTACTGCAATATCAAAATAATGAAGCAGGAGTTCCAACAAAAGTTCACATATCAAGATTGTAATCTTAGGGTGTTTAGAAATAAAAGAAAGTGATTGTGATTGTCAACAATTTTGACAAACCTTGATGCAAACATCGGTTCATCAGGAAAATATTTAAGGAAAAATACTAAGAGCCATGGAAAACATTAATTGTAATAATCAGTCATGAAGGTAGTTACAAAGCCCATACGATATATAATAGACTGTAGAGTACCTAGACTGCATATGTTTTGTTTACTACATAAATTTGACAAGTTTAACCTCCATCGACCATAATAAACATGTCCTATCGTCGAATGAGATTCCAATTTATTGCCAAAGTTATTATTGACATGTGATTTTAGTTGCATTCAAGAAGTCTACATTTTATTTTCATCTATGGACCCCATGGGCCACATGAACTACTTTAAGCATTATTCACTGACCAAGTGGTTGTTTTGATTTCTGTAGTGCTCTTGGAAATTTTGGATAGTGGTGCTCTTGGCTATTTTTGGTCTCTTGTAATGTATTGGATAGACCCATGTTGAATATATAATATGTCTTTCAATGATCCCAAGGAAACACATGTTATCCTCTAAACCTAGACAGTAACATATGTACTTGTAGGGATAAAATTTGTGATGAGAACCTCCACAAATAAGCCACCTACCATAACACGTCGTGGAAATATAGTTGGAACTGGAAGTTCCCCACTGAGGGAAAACAACAGAGCATGCAGATAAAAAAAATGTTTTCATCTGATGAAAGCCTCCATTGATCTAGTCACATATTCTTGTAAAGTATATCCCAACTTGTTCTCCCAACCATATGCATATGTTCAATTCCATATCCTTATACTTTTTATAGATCTCTTGTACAACAATTTATTCATCTGTGAATAAAAACCATCTCTAAGAACATTAATTTTACTTCCATATTTTATTCTTTTTTGTCCAACCTCTTAACAGTTAAATGAGAAACAAAAAGAAGACACACAAGACATTTCTTTGCTAAGTTTCTAAAGTTCACTCTATCATAAAACTAAACAAAGGGAAAAATACTTCTTCCAACTAACAAACAAAGGATCCCATGAAAACCTTATCATGAATAAGAAAATAAATACAAGCATTATGAAACATAGCCAAAATGGTGCACGTGTTACATTTAATGCAAACAATACAACAAATGCACTACACAAAATTAATTCTTAGAATTATTTTTGAACAATTTTAATTTCCAGGAACTGTAACTGAAAATCTAAATGGACTTTTTTATTCAGTGAATGAGATGTACTGAGAAAAAACCTAGCAAAAAAAAATTGGAAAATGTACAAAAACGTACTAACATGATGCTTGTATTGTTAAAAGTATACTATTCCCAAGAACTAAGGGGAAGACCACAAAAATTCTGTTCAAGTTCAAATCTCGATCATGAGATACTGAGCCATGCAAGCCCATACTCTAGAGAGGAAAATTAAAACTAGAGAGCCCTCAGTTTCTCGAATCTAAAGAAACAATGGACTAAAGGAATTCTCAGCCCCAAAGAACATACCTTGACATTTGCAAGTTCATGATGCCCAACAGGAAATAATGAATTGGATTGTTAACCATTCAAGTATCAGATGTCATGAATTTATCTTTACAACAACATAATTATGACTTGATTTCTATTGAGGCCCATTTTTCATATGCAAAGCTAGTCTGTTCATTAAGTTTTGGATTGTGGGGTTTCATATAATGAAGACTCACACATTATAGCTCGTGTTTAGGTAAGGCTCAGATCACCTTGAATTTTGGGATGATTCTACCCTTTGAGCTTATAGCAGACACCAAGAAATTTTTTAAGTTGGTTGTTCAAAGAAAAATTACTCTGTGTGGAACCAATCTCTAAGTACCAACTTTTATACTACTTATGTTAGCAATTAGTAATTTATAATTACTAGCATCGATCTGTTTTAAACCTGTATCTATCAAGAACCGAGAGGGATCCAATTTCTTGAGGTGTACAGTTTTTTACCATTTGGATCCCTCTCGGTACTTGATAGATCTGGATTTAAAATGGAACTATGCTAGTTTGATTTTTTATTTTATTTTATTTAAGTCGATATGTAACTTATATTTTTCATTTTTCTTTTAATATTTTTTATTTATGTTCGCTAGAATAATGTGAATAATGTGACAAGATCTCCCCAATATTGGGATGGAGAGCATCGAATGTGACAACATATTCCCATACTGGGTTGGAGAGCACCTCACTTCTCTCAGTGCAAAAACATTCAAGTTCAAACTGCTTCATATATGATAACTTGATAAGAAACTTCTCAAAATTAAGAAGCAAGGGGAGATCCACCATTTTGCAAAGGAAAGTACAAGGCAGTGGGAAAAGAGAGGCAAAAAAATGCGTCCTTTAAATGTTCTCCAATCTGGAGAGATGGATTTAAGTTCAACATAATGAAAAAAAGGCTCATCCATGGGATCAGAGTATTGAGTGGAAGAAAAATATAGAGGAGAGCACATCGATTATCATAAAGAGAATCCATAAGGTAAACCAATACAAAGATGAAAAGGACAGTAAAGATCAGGAGAGTGTAGAAGCATCCTCTCCAGAGGATTTAAGGAAGGATCGAAATCAAAGAGTAAGAAAAACACAAAATGAATCAATTAGGGTCTATCATTTCTCAATGTCAATATTTCCAAGTCATCATTCCTTCCAATATTGTCTACTATCACATAATCCTTCCAGGAATCTATATCATCCCCTTGTCCCCCTTTCCACTAAATCCAAGCCACAACTATCTTACGTGATATCTCTTTGCTTATGTAGACAAAGGGATTTGATCCCCACTTTGTGGTGCCTGAATATGTTACTCTCATGTACTTATAAATTGATTTTCTTGTCCTATATATTGTGGCAGTATTTAGATTGTAAAGAAAATGGAAAAGGTCATGTAGGCTTGTTTACAATGAATACAGAAAATGCTTAATAATGTATTCCATTAAAGACACTTAGAAACATATACCTTGGAATTTGTAAAGGGAGGTTAGAATTTGATTTCATGAAAAACTGGTAGGGGAATACATGAAACATCATTGTTAATTGTGTATACAAGCTTGCCACATTATTCTTTAAAATATGTTACAATATTATGTCTAAGTCGTAATTTTTGCAGAACCCACATAGGTATTGTATGCAATGTGGACCCAATTGGAGCAGATTTCATAACCTCTTACGTGTTACTCTCCATAGTTATACCTCAAATATCAAATGCATTGGCTATAATTATACTCACAATATTGTCACTTCACACTACCAACAAATGACTCCATAGGATGCACAAAATGCAGTTGTTTCCACAATAAAACAATACACTTCTTATGAGTTGCATGCATAATATGTTCCCATTCACAAATCATTCTTTCATGACACTTGAAAATTCCTATCACGAGATGCATTCATAAATCATTATACACAACCATGATTCATGACCATACATGATTAAACCTTGGTCATACTAAAACCATCACAAATGCATCAACAATCAAGGGTTATCATTAGTCAAATTATTATGTTATTCAGGTTATTTTCAAGCTACATTCCAACTTGCCAAGTTCCAAAGAGAGATTCCAAATATAGAATCCATTGAGCCAACTATTATGGAACCCTCAAAGTTATCATATGTCATGTGGACCCCAAGGGGAAAAACTTTCATAAACTCTTACACATTGATCTTCATTTTAATAGGTTAATAAATCAAGACCCAAATGCATCAGCTACACTCATATTGAGAAGATATTGTTGCTTCACAATATCAACACATACCCCATATGATTCAAAATTTGGGGTTGTTTACACAACAAAATCAAACTTCCCTTGAGTCTCATGCATAATATGTTCACATAAGATTTGATCCAATTCACTTACCTTCTTTCGTGCCATATGCAGATTCCTACCATGAGTTTCATTCATAAAGAATATTCCCATTTCACATTCAAAATACACACAGTGGCTCATGATCGTTCACTTTTAAAACCTAGTCATAATCCCTCACTTATATTCCATATGTTTACAAATGCATCACGATTCACTGTTTTTATTGGTTAACATATTCTACATACACATCATTCAAGTTAATTTCAAGCTGCATTCCAAGTTACCAAGTTCCAAAGATTAAGTCCAAGTGTAGAAGCCAACTATACTCCAAACTTCAAATCCAGCTTCCAATATGAAGTAAAGTCATTTACACAAGGAACACAAGCAATAGTTAATAAAGGAAAATTATCAGGCACCTAATAAAGCTAATGAAAAAATCTTGTAAATCTAAAACCTACAAATATTTTTCCAAGTAACTTGTGGTGGTTAAAAGCATTACCTAGACACAGAACGATGCCATGGACGAGAGTGAGGCTGAGATGGAGACCGAGATTGTGATTTTGACATTGAATGAGGTGGCAATTTGTGATTTGGAGACTTAATGCATATTTACATTTAAAGCATCAAGAGAGAGGATAGAGAAGCTAAAACATAAAGATCAAAATATTATACCCATTCCCCAATCGTAGTCCAACAAACTTATGGAACTTGTGACTAATGATGCGACTCCTACTACGGCTCCTGCTACGACTACAACTGTAACCACGGCTGGGGATCCTTGAAATGCTTCTCTTGGATACATACTCCTTGACTTGATTGATATTGCTGGAAACATTCCACATAAGCCATAAATATTTAAAAAAATAGGCATAAATTCCCAAGCATAAAATGTAAATATGCAACATTAATACCCAGATAAAACCACGACAAAATGCATTCCTGAATTCTAAGTCATCAAGATTTTTGATCTATTTTCAGTGAGAGGGGACAAGTAAATAAGCTCATTTATAGTAAATATACATATATAATATAAAATGTATGGTTTTTAGTTCTATAAACCATCAAAAGTAATTCTAGGCCAAGAAAAACCACTTCAGGCACCAAAAAGCCTTCCCGAACACAAATTTATGAGACTATTTTAATTTTTAGATCAGAGTAATGAATAAATATTCTGTATAAAACCAAACTGGAGTCTTACAACATATTTCATGTCATCGTAGTTTGTGTAGTCCACAGTTCCACTTGTACTTGTACAACATATAAAGAAAAAATAACCCAAAAATGTGCAACATAAGAAAAAAACCATTTCACTAATTAAAAATTGTAGAGTGCTCAAATACTTAACATCCTGCACTAACTAATAAAATAATCATGGTGTAACACACAGAAATATAATTAAGGTCTAGACATTTTAAACACTGAGGAAATAATCTCTAATTGTTTAAGAATAATAAGAAACAAATAAAAATGATAACATCATAACACTTCACAGAAAAGGTAGAATAAGTTCAGTAACAACTTTTAAGTCATAATTGGTTTTCCTTGACACAACATGGTTAACATAAATAATTATAAATGACTAACATTACAGACATACAAGCTGAGACGATTCTTCCATTTTGTACAAAACAACTCATGTACTGGACGTATATACAACAACTTTATTTAGTTGGTTCCAAGCAGTATCAGAACCTTTTTTAACTACTCAAGATTAATTGACCCTCAATGGATTATTTCATCTTAAAGTAAGTATTTAAGCCTTTTTACTAGGGAAACCAAACCAATGATTCTTTCATATTTTCTAATTAAATTTTTTTAATATAAAACTAACAAATAACAAGAATACCCATGAAAACATGAAACATCCTTACACACCGATATGTTAAACACAAATACATATGGAGCCAGGACACATGTCCCACAGGTTTTAGAAAGTGTCCTATGGGGGGGACACCAACACTGACATTCTCCCTTTGCTTTTCCCTTTACCAGTTGCCTTTAATGATTGAGCTATGAAAATTGTAGAGTAAATAAAAAAACCCAGCAGCCTGGACATTCTACCTATAAACTCACCTCAAAATCCACCTACAAATCCCTTCACCAACAAAGTGCAAACCAATTACAGATCTTCCCTCAAATAAGTTCACAACAAAACGTTAGAAATTATATGCAACAAGTTCACAACAAAACTTTAGGACTTATTTTGCTCCAGAATTGTCCCAAAGCTATTTAAATATTTACAACAAACAAGCATAGTAAATATGCAAACATGAAGGCAATGATATGCATTTTATGTAAATTAAAATGGATTAAAATTGATAACTTTGACAATATTTCATGTATGGAAAGGGACATTTGGGGTCTTATGGAAGGAAAATTTGTCAATAAAGGAAAAGAAAAATTATTCAATTCAATGGCTCATCATTGATCATACCCCCCGAACTTGTTGTCGTGGAAATTTAAATTGACCTGATATGTGGGGTATAAATCCAAGGGTTTGAAAGAACATAAACTTATTAAGGGGTAAAGAATCAAAGTATATATTGAGGTCAATGACAAAGTAGAAGCATTTTGTTATCAATCATCAACAGATGTGAAAAAATGTTGATACAAGCCACATAAGTTGTATACCTGATGTTACACGCATTTTTCATGGGTGCCCACATGTGATTCTCATCACACTTTTGAGAGGGGTGACAAGTTCATGATGAAATTTTCCTTGGTTGAAAAATACCCTCTATTATTTTATGATAGTTTGAGAATCATATATCAAGATCCAAGTAGCAGTAAGACACCATAATCCTTCACATTTGGGAAAGAACAACAGGGTTGGTGTCACTAAAATTCAACAATAATTAACATTCCATATTTTATACCATAACAACATCATCTAGGTGGTTTTGAGGACAATTTTAGGCATTTCTTAGTGTCTTAAAAGCTATAAATGGGTGCCACTTTCAGTTATGGGTTGAACCAAGGCATAAAGGAGACAGTCTTAAATTATGAGTCCAGACAACCTTGGGACGCTTCATTAGAGGGAATTTCAACTCAAAATGGGCCTCCTAAGGAAAATTAATAAAATAATATTTATTAATTTTGGAGGAAGAAAAGAAAAACTACTTTTTTTGTTTGCATTTTCGACATATCTCCCTGTGTTTTTACTCAAATTTTGATTGGGAGAGCTCATTGGATGCATAATTTAATTCTGCATACAATGCATACCCACTCGGCATACTTTTTTCGGGCCTCTCTACCCCAAAAACAAGAAATACATGAAAAAAAGTGATGATGACATCATCATCATGTTTTTTCAGGTATTTCTTGTTTTTGGGGTAGCGGGGCCCATCAAAAGTATGCCGAGTGGGTACTCGTTGGATGCGGAATTAAATTCCACATCCAACGAGTTCTCCTGATCAAAATTTGAGTCAAAAAATAGGGAGATAACACAAAAAGTAATTTTTTTTATCATACCTATCCCCAAATTTACATTAAAAATTTGTTTAAGAGGTGCTCCCTTTTTGAATTTTAAAGCATTTTGATTGGCTAATACATGATGACATGGAATTTGTATTATTTTTGGAAGGCCCATNTGGATATTTCTTAGAGTAGCCTTAGCCATAAAGCAACAATGAAGCCACTGTAAATTCAGCTCTCACAAGGAATTTCTATTATGTTTTCAACTCTGGGAATCCTCTACCAACAAAGCGCAACAATAAGTTAGGCATATAAAGGGAATTAATTTATGATAATGTTTAATATTAGTTTTCTCATTACAACGAGTAAATGTGGACCTGTTATATAGCATTCATACTATCATTCTCAACGAAGGATAGAATATGATCTACCTAAGATCATCCTTATTAGGAAAAAAATGGGGATCAAAGTAAATTTGCATCATGGATGAGAGACAATTATGAGCCCCATGAACAACACCTAATCATTGTTCTGGAGTCATGGCGAGGGAATATTTTTGTGTATCCCGGGCGAAAACATGAAGTTTTTGCTTGTTTGACAAAGCAAACTGCAAAATTTTATGTTTTTCAACTTCAACCCCTTCAAAAAGATATATCCCTTAGGGATTTCGACTTGAATTAAACAAACAAGTTTTAGAGAATTAAATTAGCTACATACTCATATTTAAAAAAAAAAAAATATCGACATATAGTGGGAAACATTTGGTGTGCACCATCGACATATACTTTAAAATTTTATGTATGAATAATGAGTGACTTGTGTGCACCACATTTTTCTTAGAGATAGTTATTCATTTTAGGGAAACAAAATTTATACTAATAATCTACACATTGAAATTGTGCATGGACTATATTTTGAGGTTTTTCAGACTTGAGAACTATTTTTTAGTATTTATCGAAACCACATAAGTTCAAAAAATGGTGCATTATAGGCACATGTTGGTGAGCTTCAATTTTATTTTTAGTGTGACACTTATTGGAAAAACTAAAACTACCATTTTGAAGAGGACAAGTCAATTATGATCTCTATGAAGATTTCAAAATTTTTGGTGTTGTCTTTGTTATGATATTGAATTTTAATTTTGGGTGATTTTCAAAATAACAAAATTCTTAAGGGATGAGGTTTAGAAACAAAATATTAATAAATATAAATTCAAATTGAAATGAAACAATTTTATATCATTGGAAACTAGATTTAGAGATGAATCCATTGCTACCAAGTTCTACAAAAAATATTTAAAATTTGTAGGGGTTTGGGCTTGTTGAAGTTGCAGGTTCCAGAAAGATGCCAGATATTTTCGCAGGTTTTGTTGACCATGAACTCTCGGCCAAAAAAATATCTCCAAACTCTTGACCGAGAGTTTAGTTCAAACTCTCATTCGAGAGTTTTTTTTAAATACAACTTGGTTATTGGTTCAAACTCTCACCCTAGAGTTTTATTAAACTCTCAGCTGAGAGTTTGAACTGTCACGAACTCTCGGCCTAGATTTTGAGGTTGAATTTTTTTCGCATGTTCTTCCGTGCGACCTCTTTTTTTTCATTATGTTTGTCATAGAATTGTTTCCCAACTTCGCATTTTCATCGTCCCCTTAACAGAGATATTTACCCTTTCTTGGATGGCGCCGATTTTCCAAGTTACTACTTCAAGTGGATTTGTTCACTTCATGGTAAAAAAAAGAAGAATTATATGTCCTAATAAATTGTGAATATGAAAATGGATTCATCACAGATTTAGTTGTTTAACTACTCCAGTAACTAGACCATTTCCTAAATTGATTTCTAACATATATAAAAATTATTAAGGTAAAATCAGTTATTTCTTGGACAACAAAGAAAAAGGCCACATAAAGTCAGTGTTTTCATACTCTACTCCCCAGTTTTCTAGTTAAAGGTTCCAATGACTTGTTTCAAGAGGAATGTTTCCCTACAAAAAAGGAATATCGTCTTGAAACTTGTACGTTTATGGGAATTCAAAACAATAATCAGTACTGATATTTTTAGGAAGAAATCTAGGCGAAGTTTGGCATCCAGTAGAGAAGGTATTTATGAACCTATTCTAGGTATATTTAGGAAAAAATATCAAAAAATCCATGGAAACACTACATTAAGCATAAAATGCATATATGTTTCACAGTTACCTTGAATATTTTAACCATATAAAAAACTTGCCTTATGTAAAGAATACATTGTTTACTTACTAGAAGACGATGAAGCTTGGAATCCTCTCATATCTCTTATTAAATAGTATATCTTCCATTGTGCCCTCTACGAATAAAAGGTGGAAAGGATTGAACTATCACTCCCTTCTTCTCATCCTAACCGCCTTTAAAAATTGATGGCAACCTAGTTACCAAGATCATTTGGAAAGCTTGTAGTGATCAATGTTATTCTTGATGAAATAAACCCTATTTCTAAAAGCCACTGCTCTGCTTCTGCTTCTCGATAAATTCTAAAGAATGGAAAGTAAAGTTTCTCTATGAACCAAGCACGATGAGATCAACAAGCCTTGGAAACTATTCTGCTTCTTCTTCTCGATAAATTCTAAATAATGGCAAGTAAATTTTCTCTATGAATGAAGCACGATGACATCAACAAGCCTTGGAAATAAGACTGTGACAATTCAAGCTTTCCTATCAATAGATTCACTCAACTCTATATATAAAAAATTGTACATTATTTATAAAGTCCTGAACAATATTGTTGATTTTACCGTCACTAACAACATGTCAAATTCACTAATATTGAGATTCACAAGATCCGTTTTATCAATGTCAAATGAGAACACACAAACCATTTTAGTAGAATCAATTTCAGATTATCGGAGATTCCTATGTACGCTCATGAAGTCTCAAACTGTACACAAATCGCCTCAAATAAAATTTAAAAGAGGAAATTTGCTGAAGCAAACCCAAATAACATTCTACAACCCATAGAATGGAATCAGGAGAAGGGAATGTACCAACAAATTCTCTAGTGACTAGGACATGAGTAGGTTCTTTTCCATTTCTAAGTAGGTTTCTTTTCCATTTTTAAGTGTTGTTGTAAATAACAGTTCTACAAAATTTGCATCATGTTGAAAATGGTAGTTTAGAAGTCTTGATTCTATGTAAAGAAGATAAATTTCCAATGGTACTGGAAATTTCACTTAAACTAGAGTTTGTGAGTTCTTATTTTCCTCATAAAGAGACCTGACATGTGCATCTAAGGAATAGAAGTCCCTAGACCTTTTCTAGTGCATGTTAGTTTAGTACGGAAGTAGTTCCAGAAAAGTGGAATTACTTCGGTAGATACTCCTGGATACTGGTAGAAGGTTTTGATACCTGAAAGTTGATCCGACAATCTGTTAAATTTTTTCCCAGGAAGATATCTAGATGCCAATATTTTAATCATACCAAAATATGGAACTTTCACACAATTTATTTATTCATAAAATATTGTCATTGATTCTTAATCAAATCTGTGGTCGGACAACATTCTCAACATCCTTATGGGAAACATTATGCACAATCGACACAAACTTATGTACAACCTCAACAACAACCAGAACAGGGCTAGGTTAGATCCTATTTTATTATTTTGGAGAGTTATTTGTTCGAATCCAAGATTGTGTGGGATATAAACTTTAAGTTATTGATAATGGATTTTGACTTTCTACAGTATTCTCATAATACTTCATACTATAAAAAACAACCCATCCAACAAGAACATGTGTTTCCAACTTTTAGCCATTGCATATAATTATATTGCATTCTGTTTGATGGATTGTATGGTAGGTTGATGAGCTGTTTGGTAGTGGCAATTTTCTAGAAGATATTACTTTTTTATGTTGTTGCTACAATTGGCACACAAAATTTCACATGATGTTTTATGAAATCAAGTTTATGGTTTTTGTCATATAGAATTGCTATTGATGAATTTTCTGAGAATGTTTGAAGCATACTACATTATAGTTTTTATTGGTCCACTTCCACTTCCACCCTATGCAAATACTTGTTTTCTATTTTTCCCACGATAGTTGTACTTGAAAAGACAAATATCCATTAAACCAGAGTTTGTGAGCGCCTATTTCCCCTGTAAAGAGACTTGACATGTGCATGTCAGGAATAACATTCCCTGGATCTTTTCTAGTGCATGTTAGTTGAGTACGAAATTAGTTTCATAAAATTCAAAATACTTCAGTAGATACTCATGGATACCAGTAGAAATTTTTGATCCCTGAAAGTTGATCCAAAATGATATTTTGTTATTTTGGTTCCCAGGCAATTATCTATTGTGTGTTCTTTTGTATTTTATTCCCCCCCAATCATCTTCTCTTACTTTTGTGCATATTCCCCAAGATATTGATATTTGAAGACTGTTTTGTGAATGTCAAGTAAGTTTACTCAATGTAGTTTTTGTTGGTCCAATATAATTTCTTTCCTTGTATATAAATTTATGTTTTCTTTTTCACCCTAAAAAATTGTACTTGAGATTACAAAGAAACATTAAACCATATTTCCTGAGCTTCTATTTTATTGTTTATATCCCACTCTCAATCATAACATTGTTATTTCAAGATTATTTTGTGAATTCTAAAGTATACTGTGTTTTGTAGTTTTTCTTGGTCCAATGCCATTTCCTTTCTCTATGTAAACTTATGATTTCTTTTTCCCCACAATAATTGTACTTGAATATACAAAGTTCCATTAAAACAAAGATCACAAGCTCCTATTTCCCTCACAAAGAGACATGACTAGGACATGTATGGAATCAGTCCTTTTAACTTTTATGGGGCATGCCTGTTGAAGTATGGAAGTTTCAGAATACCGAACTGACACTTCATTCCATACTCTTGGATACCAACTGAAAGTTATGATCCTTATAATGTGATATGATCCCACCTTCCATTTGCGCCAATATCCCTTTCAAAGAGACATGATATGGATATGCAATGAATTGTAAACCCTTTCTTTTCTAGGGCATGCCTGTTGAAGTATGGAAGTAGTTTTCAGAATATTGGACACTAAAATAATCCTGGATGAAAGTTATATTCATTTTAAGTTGATCCAGTCCCACCTTCTGTTACCTTGATTTCCTAGGAAATTATCTTTTTCCTGTTCTTTTTTGGATTATTCCCCATCTCAATCATCTTTTATTTTTGAATTGTTTTTTGTTAACATGGATGTATGCCTCTGTTTTAAATTTTTTTGTATCCATGTTTCTATAAAAGCTAAGAATTAGAATCTCTTGTCATATTTCACAATGTATGCATAACATGCCTTCAAGTTTGTATAGAATTGCATGTACAATACTGTAATGATCCAGTAGGTCATGCAATAGGTGTTAAGATATAGTTCTACATGGGAATTTTAGAAATTGCTTCTTGTTTGGATATGGTTATCAAGGATTCAAGTTTAACTTCATGCTGAATGTTTATATTATAGGGAATTGATTCACAACCATATCCCTATCCTCAACAATATGGTCAACAACATGGGGCATCGGTGTCACAACAGTATAACCATCCATATAACCAGGGAACTCCTCAAAGCAATGTTCATCAGAACTAGCAGCAGATTTCTCAACCTCAGGTGCAAAGTCAGTATTTTCAACCAACTTACACGTACCATTATGCTCAACCACAACAGACTCAGGAGAAACAATTACCATTGAATTATAAAGGTCCAACAACTAATCATGCTGGATATTTAACAAGGGAACCTCAAGATGCTACTCAGTAACAAGATTACACAGCTTATTATCAACAACAAGTATACATGAACTTATATTTTAATGTTCTTTGAGATTGAAATTTGTGTAGTGCATGTTATATGCTTTATTTTGTTTTTGCTATGTAATAATATAAAATTATATAGGAAGGAACACCTTTTACTGAGAATAAATACTTAGGGTTTACATAAAGAGGGTTTTATGTGCACCTTGTTAGAGGCGACCATAGATATTTACATAAAGGAGGGTTTGGTTTATTGTCATTAGCAATATGTCCCTATTAAGTCGATAAGACATATCATCCAACATATGCAAAAGGAGTGAGAACACTTTTTATTGAATAAATATGTAGGGTTTACATAAAGAGGGTGTTTTGTGCATCTTGTTATAGGTGGAAATAGCTCTTTTCATAAAGAAGGGTTTTGTTGGATTTTCATTAGTAACATGTAACATGTCTCCCTTAAGTCAATAAGATAGATCATATGCAAAAGGATTGATAGTTTTCTGAGAGTTAGTAAAAAATAGAGTGATCGCAACACTTTGAAGGAGTCTTCTCAGAGTTGCATATGATGTCAATGTCATGTCCATGAGTTTGCTTGTGAATCATTGTTGGTGTTTATATCCAACGTAAAGTTAAGGGTCCTTATAGATGCAATTTGTTTCCTTTCTATTTGGGCCGGTGAAGTGAGAGATTTTATGCCTTGAGGCAACCACCCATCTTGGTGGTTTGGAAAAGTATTGTGATTGACACCCTAGTTTATCTATGGTATGCTGTGAGATTCCCAATGGTTTTGTCCACATGTGTGTCTTATATGGATAAAGGTTTGGTGACATATCCAAATTGCAGCTGCAATTCTTTGCAAGATTCGTGTTTGGGGTTTTTTTTATTAATGTTCTTACATCTCCCATTGTAGGGAGATGCACGGAGGGGGTTCCAGTATCTGTGTAAGTTAAACAACACACTTCTAATTATGGTCTAAAATGAGGTGAAGGATCATGAACAATCCTTCATATAACTCAAAATTGATCTAAAGGGTAGGTTGTACATTCCTATCGCTATGGCTCCAACTTGGTCATCATAAGCATTCAAATGAGTGTTTATTTGTTTGTAGTTTGGGATCACAAATTGTAGTTGCATTGTGATGCGAGATTATTGGGTGCATTGACACCAGTGCATGTTGTAAGAGTGCAATAGATTCTCTCAACTCTATATATAAAAAATGTACATTATTTCTAAAGGCTTGAAAAATATTGGCAATATTACCGTCACTAACAACAGATCAAATTCACTACTTTTGAGATTCACAATATCAATTTTATCAATGTCAAATGAGAACCCACTGACCATTTTAGCATAACCAATTTTAGATTATCAGAGATGTCTATGTACGCCAGTGAAGTCTTAAACTGTACACAAATCACCTCAAATAAAATTGAAAAGAGGAAATATGCTGAAGCAAACCCAAATAAAATTCTACAACTCATAGAATGGATTGAAGAGGGGGGAATGTATCAACAACTCCTCTAGTGACTAGGACATGAGGTTCTTTGCCATTTTTAAGTTTTGTTGTAAAAAATAGTTTTGCACAATTTGCACCATGTTAAAAATGGTATTTTAGAAGGCTTGATTATGTGTAAAGAAAATAAATTTTGATCTCAACTTGTTCACCTTCCCTACCACCAAAATACTATAAACAATGACCTTGTATATATTGTTTGATATGTGGATGTAGATTGTCCAGGTGAACCAGATGCTCATCTCGTTGTGCAGTGTTGGTCCCATCCACTTTCCATAATGCTTTCAGACCCCTTGCCATATTTATTTCCACATCATTGATCTTGGGATTTGAGACTACTCTCTTTGCTTAATATTTATTCTCTTCCCACATGAAACAAAGAAAAATAATGGGTAGCTTGAAGTCAAAGAACATTAGATCCCATATATTGGCTATACCAATAGAGTGACCTAATTCTTTGTCTCAAATGAATGTGTAGAAACCTAGTTAGATAATTTCAAAGAATACTAGATGCTTCTTTGCAGAGCCTTTGAATTGGAGAAGAAGGGGGTTTCAATGTATTCTGAAGTCACTCCTTGCGGATGACACCTACTCGATCACGAGAAAGCCAATGAAAAGACATATTTGATCCCATTCCATTCCTTCCCATGCAATAATGACATTATCAATCAATTCTTAGTTAGTTACTTTCCCATCCTCAATATTAAGAGAAAGGATCTTCTCTATTTATTTTTTGATTTATAAATCCTTAAAGAAGTTCATAGTATTCCTATTTCCATCTTAAATTATTGAAGGGGATAAACAAGTTGTGAACCTATAGCACACCATGCATATTCCAATCTAACAAGGTGAGAGAGTTTCGAAACCCATGCATACTTCTCTTCATCAAAAGGGATAAATTAGAGGCACCGAGATATGGCATATAATTATTCTTAGATGGTCCAGTTTTAGTTGTTGTTGATTGCATGGGCAGACCCGGGTTTACTATAATCAATCAACAACACCCCTAACTCACTGGCCCTTTCGGCGACAGACCGCAAAGCGATCTGAAGTCTCACCCAAAGTGAATCTAATGGGTTGGCCAAGACTCAAGTGTCTTGGACCAGGTTCTGCGCATCCTACTTCTCTTCTCTTACTCCTGTGAGTCACAAGATCAACTATATCGACGCATTGCACGTCCCCTTCTACTCGCAGCAGTTTTAGCCATGCGATTCTTATCCATGCGCAAGTCGCACGGTTTCTTCCTGCGTCGCACAACTTCCACTTACTCACAATATCTCCAACCTTATCGCATCTCTGCGCACCACGGGACACCCAACCTCTCCTCAACGCTAAGCCCTCAGCTCGCAGTATTGCGCACAGCAGCTCCTCTGCTGGTGCGATATCGCCTCTCTGCGATATCTTACCACTACGACTTTGCACTCTTAGCGTTGACTGTGTCGATGTGCGAAACTCTACTTCCCGGAAGTTATATTGTGATTAAATGGTCATTAGAAACAGACGTAAAGGAGTCTTTTAAGCAGCTTACTAAAATACTTCAACTTATCTCTATCTTCTTGCATTACCATAAGCTGAACAATACACACATTCACTTACTGCAACTAACATTATATGCATGATAACCAGCAACAATAAGCAAATACAATCACATTCATGCAACACATAACACGCAGATTTAACGTGGTTCAACCCCAGGATGGGAGCTACGTCCACCAAACTGTGCTTCTATTATGTATCTTGAGGGAAGTTAGCATAGTCTGTTGCACTGCATATGCAGCGCGAGACCTCTTCTAGATCTCTGGCCTATTTCTATCTCTATATTGCCTTTCTTTCAATATATCCTTCCCTCTCTATCCTCTCTATGGATGGTTACATACAGACTCAAATGACTCACAGACAAGCTAGGTGTCTGGATCATTACAACACAGTCCGTCTGACTGACTCCTGAGTCTACTAAAAAATAATCAACTGACCAACTAACGACTCATCCTACGAACCAACCAACCCTTTACAATACAAAATACAAGCTTTTATAGGCGGCCCGAAGGTCTCGCCCTTACAACACTGTGGGCCTGTCCCAACAGTAACCCAAACCCTAATTAGTGACAGTCGGTCCTCTCTGTCCTTGAGGTAGCCGCTTCCCATCACACCACATCTCTCTGTAGTCTTCCATGCTTCCCGGCACTGACCATGGGTACTATGCACCGCTTCTCTGCTTTCTGGCCTTCGCCTTCAATGCTTGATCCTCATTGCTCCTTCTTCTTTATGAGGGTCGCTGAGCCCTCCTGTCTTCCACCGCTGCCTTCAATGCAGTGGGTGAGCTCTCCCTTCTCAGCCGCTCAGGTACCGTTGCCTTTCTTTGACTTTCGCATCTCAAAAAGTCACGGTTTCTGGCTCTGCTCTCCAGCTGGAAACGTGCTACGGCATCGTAGCTCTGCCTTGTCTTCTTTCCGCCAAAACTATATCTTTTCGCCAAAACTAGCAGCTTCTTCTGTAGCTGCGGGACCCTGCTCCAACAGTCCCCTAACACTCACTTGCGGCTCGTCCTCGAGCCACCTGCAACGGGATTCTCCTGTTGCAACTTATCCTTCGCCTCCTGCGAAGTGCGCTGTAACCTGCCGAAGTCCTTCGACTTCATTCTTCATCTCCTCGGCACGTTCTCTTGGAATTTTGGTAACTTAGTTCGCTGGGCTCTCTTATCCTTAGCGACTGTCTAACTTGTGCTGTCTCTAATTTCACAACCTTGGGTGGCTCCGTCATGGCGAACGCACGGCTAGTACGTTCTTCCTAAAGTTGACTTCTATAGGTTCGGCCTCAGTCAGAATTCGCTTGGCTCAATACTCTGGGCGTGCAGTGGCTTCGAATTCTGGAAGTCACTGTACTCTGCAACTTAATTGGCTCTGGACAGGGGACACTTAGCACTGCCTTGCATAGCTCTCAAGATTTGGCAACTGTACCCTTCCTACTTGAAGGATGTCTGCTTTTATGTTGAAGGCATACTACCGGACGCAACGGTCCTCCTGGGTCAACCCCGTTGGTCATCATAATTACTTGGACGAGACCCTACCCGTCATTCTGATCTATCATAATTGCTGAGATTTGATCACGTGTCCCTCAAAATGTGCATATCCAGGCACCGGTGTCGTCGAAGATTTACCAAATCTGGAAAAATTTATTATACTGCTGCCGAATCTACGGTAGGGGATACCGGTCATTTCTTCATTAACTACCTATCAGATAGTGACTTGACTAGCCCACTGTCATTTACAAACTGAGTACGTGGCAGCGGGAAACATCTTACTGTTGCGAGGAAACTCCGCATCACCTGCACAAACAAACAGTGTTAATTTTTTTTTTTTTTTTTTTTTTTGGTGTAGACTCATTCCCGGTGCGATGCCTCCTTTCAACTACACTGGACATCTGCACCAACATAAACTGTTCATGCTAGGGCTGAGAGGTGGGGAGGCTGTCACTATAGAGTTTCAGCTTACTGCCATTAATCCATGTGGGAAAGAGCTCCCCGTTCAGCTGGCTGAGCTGAACGACACCTCCTTCTGTGACTTGTTGGATCTGGTATGGCCCTAGCCAATGTGTCTTAAACTTCCCTAGGAACTTGATGAATTTGCTGTCATAGAGGAGCACCAGGTCTCCGGTCTGGAAAGTCTTATTCTTAATGTGTTTGTCATGCCAAGCTTTTTCTCGGGCCTTCTGCACTCTCTGATGGAATCCGGCAATGAACCTGTCTTCTTCTAGGGCAAGCAGCTGTGCTAGCCTTGCTTTGACTGTGTCTGTATCGGTCATCTCGGTAATCTGAGCGATTCTTAAACTGGGAAGAATGTACTCCATAGGCATAACAGCCTCTTGTCCATATACCAAGCTGAAAGGTGTGTGTCCCGTAAGTTTCTTGCATGTGGTTCTGTATGCCCATAAGACAGCGTTAACTCTGAGGTCCCAATCATTCCTCTGGCTATTGCAGATATTAGTAAGAGCATTTTCTAAAATCTTATTGCAGGCCTCCACTGTACCATTAGCCTGCGGGTGGTAGGGAGTGCTCTTATGGTGCTGGATCTGGAATTCTTCTGTTAATGCCTCAATAGTACTGTTCAAGAAATGTGTACCTTGGTCACTCATCAAAATTACTGGGCATCCAAACCTGCTGATGATGTTTTCAAAGAGAAACTGTGCAGCTGTAGCAGCATCACAATTTCTTACTACTTTGGCCTTTGCCCATCTGGTGAGGTACTCTGTTCCAGTGATAATATATCTCACACCAGTGCGCTTCCCTGGTGGGTTGATAGGACCCACAAAATCTATAGCCCATTTGTCAAATGCGCGCAACGTGACCTACGGTCGCAGCGGCATTTCATCGCGTCGCGATGGTTTTCCTACCCTTTGGTAGATATCGCAGCATCTGCAAAAGTCCTTAGTATCTTTATGCAATGTAGGCCACCACAAGCCTGCCTCTAAGATTTTCTGCGCAGTCGGTTTTCCAGCGAAATGACCTCCTGCGGTTCCTGAATGAGCCTCTTTGATAATAACGTCTTTTTCATGTGGCATTACACATCTGCGTAGAACTTCATCCGGGCCTAACTTGTATAGGCATCCTGCAATGAGGGTGAAGTCTGCTGCCTTAACAACCAACTGTTTCTTTTGCTGCTTAGTAAACTCATCAGGTGCTACTCCTGTGGTGAGGAATTGAATAATGTCGGCATAGTACTCATCTACAATCTGTATGGAAAACAACGGCACATCTTGCAGATTGTCTTCTAGGTTACTGGGCTTTTCTCCTGAGTCTAACCGTGACAGATGATCTGGTCCTGCATTCAGTCTTCCTGGTTTCACAATGATTTCAAAATCATACTCCTGGAAGAGGAGTAACCATCTGCAGATTCTCCCCCCTAACACTGGTTTATTGACTAGGTACTTCAGTGCGAAATGGTCAGTAAACATTTTAAACGAGGTGCCCAATAGATAGTGCCTGAACTTCTGCAGCGCATATACCATAGCTAAGCCCTCCCTTTTTGTTGTGGTGTAGTTCTTTTCCGCTGTTGATAGCTTTTTGCTGGAATATGCGATGGGATGGTCAAGATCCCCTTCTCCTGGCTGGGTCAAGACGACTCCTAATGCGATGCCGGATGCATCCACATGTACATGGAAAGGCTTAGTCCAGTCCGAAAATACTAGGATGGGTGCTATAACCATCTTCTCCTTAAGTATGTCTAGACTCTACTGGCATTCCTCGTTCCATAGGAATTTTACATCCTTCTTGATCAATTTCTCCATCGGCGCTGTAATCTTTGCGTAGCCCTTGATGAACTTTCTATAATACCCGGTATGACCAAGTACTGTCCTCAGTTGCTTGACTGAGTTGGGTGCCGGAAGGTTTACAATGATAGCGATCTTGGCGGGGTCTACCATCAAGCCTTGTCTGCAAACAATGTGACCCAACAAGATACCAAATGGTGCACAGAATATACATTTTTTTAAGTTTAGAGAAATCTGGTACTGCCTACATTTCTCTAACATCAGTCTTAGATCACCTATGTGCTTATCAATTAACCCAAATATAGTCCAATCATCAAAATATACTTCTAAGAAATTATGGATGTATTCTTTAAATACAGCAACTACTACTCTAGAAAATATAGCTGGTGCATTCTTAAGACCAAAGGGCATTACCGTATACTGGAACGAGCCCCATTCTGTTGCAAAGGTGGTCTTGGATCGATCTTCTGGATGTATTCTGATCTGATGGTAGCCTGAAAACCCATCGGTGAAGGAGTAAACCTCCTGTCCTCCCACGTTGTCTAACACTTCATCAGTGAATAGTGTTGGAAATGGATCATGAAGTGATGCATCGTTGAGTTTTCGCAGATCAACACAGATCCTGATGTCCCCTTTTGTTTTCTTCTCTTGCACTACCATAGGGTTAACCCATTCGCTTTCTTCAACTGGCTCGATGATGCCTGCTACTAGCATTTTATCAATTTAGTCCTTTACTTTTTCTTTGTAGCGCGGATTCAATCTGTAAGGGTGCTGCTTAACTGGTCTAGCATCCTCTTTTAATGGTATCCTCATGACTCCCAGGTCTCCAACTATTCCCTTCATCTCTGTGAACTTGGTGGGAAATAGGTCCTGATAGTCATGTAGCAGATCTGCAATCTGTCCGACTGTTTCATCATTCCAGTAGTCTCCAATAGAGGCAAACTTAGGTTCTGCGTCTGTGCCAATATTGATCTTTTTAATCTTGATGGGCTCGGTGATCGCTGGAATCTCTAACTGTGGTTCCTCCACATCGCGAGTGCCTTCTGATTCTGGAATGTTGGTGTTGCGAGGATCCTCATCCACCTCCTCTGATTCTGATGCAAAATTATAGCATTCCAACGCCTCTTCTAGCTGGATAGTCCACTCAGGTTGGACTGGTACTGAGATGGTGTGATCCTCGAAAATCTTTGTCTTGATTATGTCTAGGGCCTGAGCAACACTTGGATGTTCTGACTCAAACGCAAAGGTGAGTAGGAAGCTGTCTGTCATAAGTGACCATGTGGTTGTTCCCTTGCGCAGCTCAGTCTCTGTATACCAGTTCCTTGGAACTGTGTCCAATGTGTGAATGAATCTGTGAACCCATTCATCCTCTGGAATGTCTGACCAGTTCTGTTCACATGTCTGAATGTGTACCCTGGGGTCATTTTCTCCTGTGTATTTCTACTGCACATACTCTCTATCGTCAGAAAATATGATCGCCATCAGTCTTTTCATATTATCCCATGATGTGATATTCTCTTTATGCACATACCACCATCTTGCAGGTGTGGCTCGAACTGCAAGGTCCATAGCTGCGATCCTCTGCTCATGAGGAATTTGTTGCTCAAACTGTTCAAAAAAATCCTAGATATCCGTCAGACCATGATATGATGGAGTCTCAGCGATCTCGGCGCCAATCCATCGCAGTGAATTACTGATAAACGCACATCTGCACGCTGATACTTCGTAAGGTCTGTTCTTCCAGTTTTCTAGACCAAAATCTGAATCCGATGCGCATGAGCTGTCGCATCGCCAACTAATGTTCCCTTCTGTGGTTGGATTGATGTAGTCATTCTGGTTTGCAGTCATCTGGTAGAGACTATCGATGTTATGTGCCTCTTCCTCTGCTCGGATGGGTTCAATATATCTAGGACCTTGGTAAGGATCCAGCGGTGCGAAGACCTGGATCTACGCATCCTCAAAGGTCATTTGTATTTTCTTTAGGTCAATGACAGCTTTGCTGCCAATTACCAAATTGATACTCAATAGTGCTGGATATGGTCGACTGTCACCAATGATTTCTATAACCTCGAAGTCCACAAAAGTACAAACTCCATCAATACCAACTGGCACCTGCGGTAGTCGACCCAATGGTGATACTCACTGCTGATTAGCTAATCTCAGGTGGATAGGTGATAGGGATAACTGAGGGCTACCCATCTGTTCCCATGTCCACGACCTTGGCTAAAACCTCCTCCTCGGCCAAAGCCTTCTCCTCGTGCGAAGCCTCCTCCACGGCCTCGTCCTCTGAATCCTCCTCCACGGCCTCCATAAGCCTGATCCGGCTGTGGTCCTGTTGCTGGACCCTATGTGTCTGCTTGGACTCTGTACACATCATGTGTTCTTTCTGACATGAGATCATAAGCTTGGCAGTCTTGTTGATCGTGCCCGACGGACTTACAGAAGATACAATATAGGTTTTTAGGTGTCTGTACATACTTTTGAAGCAAAGGGCATTGCTGAGGTGGATGTCCTTGTGTTTTACATATTTCACACCATGGCCCTTGCGTTCGTGGTAAGGGGTTAGGAGCCCCTGACGCTAAATATTCTGCAAAGACTGGACAATTATCTTTACTGTGGCCCTGTGCTCGACACTTTATGCACCATATGTCCTGCATAACCTCTTTCGCTTTTTTAAGTTCGTGTATCTGTAACGTAAGATTGGCCAACTGGGTCTGTAGAGTTGTCATGCCTGTACTGGTTTCTGCTAAAGGTGAAGCCTCTAGTTTCATTGCCATCTCCAGCGCTTCATCTTGAGTAGTAAGTTTCTGCTGCATTAGTGGCATTCTGATATGAGGGAGCAGCGCTGCAATAAACCATTCCTTATGCTCCTGTGGCGCAAACTCGAAACTTACCTGATCTATAAGAGCTTTAAATTTCTGGTCAAAGTCCCATACTGACTCTGATGGTAGCTTCTTAATATCCTTAATCTCTGTAATGCACTGAGACTCAGACTTAGGTTTCTTAAACTCTTTAATCATGGCGTTCTTGACCTGGGCAAGAGTCTTGGGTAATGTAGTATACTTTATGTACCATGTCAAGGCTCTGTCTCTGAGTGTGGTGACCAACTGTACAAGTTTGAGTTTATCATCGTTGATTGTTTTAATGGTCCACATAGCTTCACATAGGAACCAATGATGTTCCGGGTCTTCTTCTCCTGTACCTTTAAAAGTAGGTAGCTTCATGTCGTCTCCCATTCTATTTCTCTGTGGTGGGTTCTGATTGACTGGGGTACTACTACTCAACGGTGTAGGTGAAGGTGCTGTAGCGGGAGTAGGTACTGACTGTGAGCTACTAGATGGAGTACCTACGGGGTTATTCTGAGTCCCTGTCTGCTTCTGTGGAGTATAGGGGTGGTAAGGGATACCCCCCTCTGGTTCTTCTGTGGTGCTATGGCTCTGTTGTCTAATACTGTCTGAACTGTCTTCAAATACAGGAGAACTAAAATCTACTTTATACTTCTTTCCACTACGTGTTCGTCCAATGTCATCAAAATCACTTTCAAACTCTTGTGACATTACTATCTTTACTTATTCATCTGAGACTAGATCCATTGTTCCTTTTTCATATAGCAGCATCTTAAGGGACAAGTTTAGAGATCTTAGGTACTTACCGCGATATCCTCTGAAGAAGTATCGTTCAGCTACGCTGAAGCTCTTTTTCTGGTCAACTGCAAATTCTGTAACAAAGCCTTCTAGCACACTTGTCAGCCAGAAGTCCACTGCTCTCGTAATCGGATTGTCGAGGTTCTGCACGGTCTAAATCAGCTCCGGTGTCCAGACAATGTTTCTTTTCTTCTTGAATGTATTCCTATCTGTCAACTTAGATAACCAGTCGAAAAGCTCGTTTCCATAAGTTGCAAAAAATATAGCGTGTATGTCTGAAGCGATATGCTTTTCTAACCAGGCCTCTGTGCTTAGTCTAGGACTCCGATTCTCTTTCTTGGCAAATTCCCTTAAGTCTGAATCTAGCCACTTGTGAAACTCTTCTCTGGTAGGATGCCAACGGAACATTAACTCCCAGTCATTTAAACCGGCAGTGGAACCATTTGTTGATTGCATGGGCAGACCTGGGTTTACTATAATCAATCAACAACACCCCTAACTCACTGGCCCTTTCGGTGACAGACCGCGAAGCGATCTGAAGTCTCACCCGAAGTGAATCTAATGGGTTGGCCAAGACTCAAGTGTCTTGGACCAGGTTTTGCGCATCCTACTTCTCTTCTCTTACTCCTGTGAGTCACAAGATCAACTATATCGGCGCATCGCACATCCCCTTCTACTCGCAACACTTTTAGCCGTGCGATTCTTATCCACGCGCAAGTCGTACGGTTTCTTCCCGCGTCACACAACTTCCACTTACTCACAATATTTCCAACCTTATCGCATCTCTGCACACTACGGGACACCCAACCTCTCCTCAACGCTAAGCCCTCGGCTCGCAGTATCGCGCACCGCAGCTCCTCTGCCGGTGCGATATCACCTCTCTGTGATATCTTACCACTACGACTTTGCACTCTTAGCGTTGACTGTGTCGATGTGTGAAACTCTACTTCCCGGAAGTTATATTGTGATTAAATGGTCATTAGAAACAGACGTAAAGGAGTCTTTTAAGTAGCATACTAAAATACTTCAACTTATCTCTATCTTCCTGCATTACCGTAAGCTAAACAATACACACATTCACTTACTGCAACTAACATTATATGCATGATAACTAGCAACAATAAGCAAATACAATCACATTCATGCAACACATAACACCCAGATTTAACATGGTTCACCCCCAGGATGGGAGCTACGTCCACCAAACTGTGCTTCTATTATGTATCTTGAGGGAATTTAGCACAGTCTGTTGCACTGCATATGCAGTGCGAGACCTCCTCTAGATCTCTGGCTTATTTCTATCTCTATATTGCCTTTCTTTCAATATATCCTTCCCTCTCTGTCCTCTCTATGGATGGTTACATACAGACTCAAATGACTCACAAACAAGCTAGGTGTCTGGATCGTTACAACACAGTCTGTCTGACTGAATCCTGAGTCTACTAAAAAATAATCAACTGACCAACTAACGACTCATCCTACGAACCAACCAACCAACCAACCAACCAACCAACCCTTTACAATACAAAATACAAGCTTTTATAGGCGGCCCGAAGGTCTCGCCCTTACAACACTGTGGGCCTGTCCCAACAGTAACCCAAACCCTAATTAGTGACAGTCGGTCCTCTCTGTCCTTGAGGTAGCTGCTTCCCGTCACACCACATCTCTTTGCAGTCTTCCATGCTTCCCGGCACTGACCATGGGTACTATGCACCGCTTCTCTGCTTTCTGTCCTTCGCCTTCAATGCTTGAGCCTCGTTGCTCCTTCTTCTTTATGAGGGTCGCTGAGCCCTCCTGTCTTCCGCCGCTGCCTTCAATGTAGTGGGTGAGCTCTCCCTTCTCAGCCGCTCAGGTACCGTTGCCTTTCTTTGACTTTCACATCTCAAAAAGTCATGGTTTCCAGCTCTGCTCTCCAGCTGGAAACATGCTACGGCGTCGTAGCTCTGCCTTGTCTTCTTTCCGCCAAAACTAGCAGCTTCTTCTGTAGCTGCGGGACCCTGCTCCAACAGTTGTGCTTCACTACAAGAAATTTGTGACCATATCCTCAAAGGAGGCTCATTGTTCTAGAAATAACATCGTCCCTCTATAAAATCCATCCATCCTTTAGATAGGTGTGGAAATAAATTCCAAATGGTTTTAATACTTTCAATACAACTTGGGTTTTGTAGATGTGAAATGTTTAAAAGTATTAGATCTATATTGAATATGAACTTTATAGTTTCAACCCCAAATAATATAGAAGGTTGTATATACCAAGGTTCTAGTAATTTTGATTTCCTACAAACACATAATGTCCAATGTAGCACTCAAATTCATGATCTAATATATGGTGTATTTTCTATGGGGGTCACTCAAGTTGAACATTCCATGAAGAAAATTTCATTGGAAACTATTTGGTTCATGCATTTTATCCTCATTCTTCATAAGAGCATTGATAATAGTGTAAGGGTGAAAAAATTCAATGGGTTTATATGGGTAAAACTAGTGATCCAAAGTAATAGGTCTTATCCTTTTGAATTTTCCATCAGTGGAATCATTTTCCCGAGAATTCCATAATGGATGAGGAGAATGCACTTAGATTCCCTCCCCACTCCCCACCTTGTTGAGTAATACTAGAGAGATATTGGAGAACTAGACTATGAATCAAAGAAACATAAGTTCTATGATGTCCAGCTTCTAGTAATATAGCTTTCTAAGTTGACTTGGGCCATTAATTAGTAATCACAGAAATAGTGATCCAAGATTTGACGTCAAAACAAGTATAATGCAAGTTAATATACATGATAAGTTTCTCGATCATTTTCTATCCTATCAAGGTTAGGAAAAACTCCTTTAAGTCTTTAGACAATTAAATTTAAAAAACAATACGCTAGGACTCGGGGTTGAAAACACTTAGGAACATAAAAAATCAAGTCACAAACAAGGGTAAATATATAATTTAGGAATGGCTTCGCTAATGGACAATACCTATATCACGTTCATTCATATTGGGGGTTATTAATTATAAATTAATGAAACATTATATCGAGGCCATATCAAGGGCCAAGGGGGTTATTATATGTGCTTAAAAAATATCCAATATCCAAGGGATTTTATTATCAAATGGAGCAGAGAAGTGACCCAAAACACAGGAGTGGGGAGCATTGACAGAGCTCAATGGTATTTGTAGAGGGGATAGGGTGGGGATGGGGAGAATTAGGGCTTTGAATTGCGAGTGACATCTAGCTATAGAGGGTCAGATATGAATCCAGAATCCATCATATGCATGGGAAGATTGAACCAACCCTTACCCTTTCTCTCTTTTTGTTGATCCAGCACCAACAACAGATCCATTTAAGGAAATCTCAGGGAGTTAAGGCACATCAGCTCGCTTGGTGGATATTGAGAGCATTCATTAGTATTGCATTGCATCAGCCTACTGGATTCATGGAAGTTCCACAAGCATAAAGGAAGGAACAAACCGTATTGGAAGGAAGGAGAACATCTACACTACTTCCTTAGAGAGAGCCTATGTTGCCCATACATGGTAAAGCAACTAAGTGAATGACCATCAAACCAAACTATAGTTACTACATCTGTTGGTATGTGAATGAGCAATCTTCTTATTCCATGTAATAAGTGGGAACTTGGGTGGAAATTTGTCATTTTCAGCAGTTGGCTCCTCGATATATAGTTAAGATCTTCCATTTACAGTCTATATGATGTAGTTATAATGCTCACATTTTTCCCGGATGAATAAAAGACAGAAGGGTGAGTGGTGGAAAAATTATTAGTAACAAAAACAAAGGTCGCATAATAGCAATCATCCCATCTTGTAGCATCAAAGTCATAGGTCCAAATCCTAGCTGCAGAGGCGAGTGTAGGTGATCTTATTTTTACCCAAAAGAACCACTGAGAGAAAATGCAGGGGAAAGCATGGGAAGAGCATCACCCATAGATATAGAGGCAGTTGATTGAGTGAAAGCAACAGTAAAAAATCTCGTTGATAACCCCTCAGAATAAGGAATAGAAAAGGATCCCGGCTCATTTGTCGGGTGTGTTTAAGGGTTTAGATTATGTGTCCTATAGTCATTGAATTCCAATGTCACAATATTCTTATCATATGCATTTTACAGTTTGGAAACATTCCTTTCATTTTATATAGTAATTCTATACTTGTAAGTCAGCATCATCCATACTGTATATCACTACAGACTGATGTTATTTTAGCACTTTAATTTTTGTAGATATTAGACTTGGAGGAATCTTTGTCCCAGCTGAAAGTTATCCCTGTAATTGGAATGAAAGGAAAGATAATTGTTAGAAAAACAAGATCGTAGAGCAATAAAAATTATACACTTAAATAATTGAACAGGATGCAAAATAGTGAGGGGGCAAGCCCCCCCACACCCCTCCATCAGGTGCTAAAATCCAAAGACAGCTGAAATAATATCTCTCAATCAAGAAGATTAGGCTCCACAACCAACAGTAATATTGTTTATCATTAGTTGTTTCCACACTTCAGATGCAAAGAACAAATAACATAACTATCCATCTAGGATTACATTCAAAGTTTGTTTATCTTGCTTTATAATAGATTCATGTGGTTGTTAGTTTAGGGATTTCAACGGTTTTTTATTCTGATTGCAAAATAATCTAGATAAAAATTATAGTGTATATCGATATATATAATTAATATGTTATCACAATGTTATCTATATGAAGAGATGCAAGCTCCTTTTTGCTTCATAGTGAGTTAGCCCCTTTTTGGTTCATAGTGAGTTAGTACATCATTCTTTATGTTTGGAAGGTACAAGCTTGCCACAATGATCTGAAATATCGACTAGGATATGTCATGAGTTGTTTCTTATATATGGAACCTTTTTCATGTCTCTAATAACTTCACTAAAGAATTGTTATACATCTCAAGTCAATCCTAATGTACTTTGCCTATACTTTTTTCAAGCCTCATGAAACTTCACCATAACTAGTTCAAACCTTATGCAACTTCACCATAACTAGTTCAACTTTATGCAAATTCACCATGGCTTCATCATTCCTTTAAAAAAAACCTTAACCAAAAATGTTGCAAGAGAAATAACACCTTGTACATTTCCAAAATACTCCTTTAAATTTGCAAATAACTCTACCCCAAATCAATGCTTTAAGTAGTTCATTAATTATGTTCCACAAATCTGTTTTCAACAGTTCTTAAGTAGTGCCAACACAGTTATAAAACAAGCTTGAAATATTTCGTTAACAAGGTCCCCAACTACCTTGAAAAGTGTGCTAACATTTCTCTTGACCTTAGTGCCAAGGTTAGGAATTTCTCCATGAAGCTATGCATCACTCCTTTTGAATCTCCAATATCAATAGGCTGAATATCTCTTCTCTAAAATGACCACATAACAACTCTAATTCTGTCATTGAAATGCATGTCTCAAGGATGTCCTTTAATTAGTTCATAAGGGTTTTTTCAAGGCTCTCCTTCATATTTGTCCATTAATCTTAGAACACAAGTAGATATGCATTTGTACATTAGGTGAATAAATGTTGCCCCATAATCACTACTTAGTGTACTTAGTCCGATCTTAGGTTTCTTTGAATCTCAAACATTGCTTGTCATTGAAACCAGTTTGTTGGAAACTTGGAAGTGAAGACTAGCATTATCGGCTTCTCCACTTTAATGAATGCTTCTTGAGACTTCAAAATATGTAGACACGTAGTTCCTTTTTCACTTTGCTTCTATTTTCTTAGTTTATTTTTCTATTATTTTTAAGGCACAAAAATAAGGACATAAGTTCGTATAAGTAACATATAAGGAAACCCCACAGGGAGCAAAACTATCCATAGTATAGTCCATAGCATTTTTTTATCTACTTCTATGAAAAAAATAAATTTGTTTTGAAGAAAATGAAAAGAAAACATATGTATCTTTGATCTGTGGATGATGTGTTGTGTAGTGAGTTGGAGCTTTGTTATTTAGATGGAGTAAAATATTTGGTTTGGACAGAGTTTCTATGTTTTTTCATCTCTTGTTTTGATCACCTTTCGGTCTTTTGCAGGTACGTTGAAGCTGACTTTTCAGTTTGGGGAGGGATATTTGAATAAGCCAGCGACAATACACTTTTGTTTCAAGGTGTTTCATCCCAATTGTAATATTTTTTCATCCTTCTTAGAGATTTGAATTGAAAGTGCATACCTTGCTTTCTAGATCTTTATTTTATTAATGAACTAATATGCATGTGTAAATTTGAATCTTTTTTTTTCATTTATTTATGGATCCACTCACCTCATTTCGTAGCCATATTATATCCAAATTTTTGAAAAATTTGTCACAATTTTATTCATTTCTTAGCATGTTCTTAACCATCTAAAAGTTACACATGGATGGAAATGCAGATGGATCCAAGTGATGTTGTGGACTTCATAATTTTTATTGGTGAAGCGAATTGTGCCCTTGGCACAATCTAGTGTTGAAAAGGTTGTACATATTCTGATATCCATGGCAAAATTGTGGACGATGAAATTGTTGATTATCCTTTTGATTTTCTTGGCCCAATTGGAATTCCTTTAAATACAAAGGAAGAGAAGAAAAGGAAACCTACAAAAACAAATGTAGAATTAAGAGGAAAGTAGGAACGATTTTCGAAACATTGCAATCACAGGTAATGGAAGGAATGCCAATCTATGAAAACATTGAAGGGAATGTGGAGGAACCTATGCATAAACAACCAAGAGTTGATCATTTGTTTAAGTGGAATAAGTTGTAGTGGTTGATCCTAATGTATTGGAATATTGGGAACATAAAGTGAATAGTTTAATGGAAGATTTTGTCAAGGAGGCTAACACTAAAGGTATATTCAGAAAATGGAAAGCCTGATATAAAGATCCCTTGTGAAATTTATGGCATTGATTATGGAATGGGGGAAGTATCATTGGCAGCGCGAATAGTTCATAACTACAAAAACAATCATATGAAAACAAGGTCCCATCAACGTCACATTTCAATGTTGGGAATTAATGAAATCCCTTCATGTAACAGAGAAAGGTAGACATGAATCACTAACGATCAACTTGAGATTGATCAAGCAATCAAACTTCTATATGATTTCAGCCAAAAATGCAAGAGCCTAATTTGTTTAAGGTGGTGGAATAACACTTCCAAACTATGAGGACAAGAAAAAAATAAGAGTGGAATGTACACGATGCAATAGATGTTTCTCTTTGGTGTTAGCAAGTGGTAATATTGTTAGTTCTCGAAATGAACATATGAAATCAAAGAAGCACACTACTACTACAGATGAGGATTCACATGATACAATTGCGTTGAGGAGTGGAATAGTTGGGAGACCGAAGAAGCCTACCAATGATAAGTCCCAACAAAGTTTGAAAATTTTCTTGATCCCATCGCTACCACCACCATTACATGGGGTTTCTACAAGTTCACATGATTCTAGTTCACGTGTGTTAATTACCCAAGTTTTAATTTAATTTGAATTTGAATTTGCACATTACTTTATTTGTTATTACTTGTTAGTAGAAGTTAGTATATTATTTTCGAATGTGTTTTTTCACCTTATTCTAGGACAATTGCCTCCCCCAATATTACTATGTTGGGGGTATTAGGATCCCTATCTTGATAGAAGAGGGGAGATATTGGACACAAAGGTTCTAATGGATGACCAACGTAGTGGAAAATTGTGGGCCATAGAGAAACATGCCAAGAGAACACTATGTTATTATGGTACTGAATGATGTATTAACGGTACATACATACATGTTCATTGCAAGAGGGTTTCTGAAACAAGAATCCCTTTTGATTCATTGACATTCAATTTTTGTAAGTTGATACCTAATTGTGATGACTTTTGGATGTGTTTATATCACGAATCAAGGAGCAACATCAAAAGACACGGGGAAGATACAGGGAAAGGGAGAAGGTTGGACCATTTGAATCAAGATGAACTCAAAATTGTTGCAAGAGATGCAAATGCTACACATATTAACAAAGTGATCTATTTGGTGGGAGAGGACAAAGGTTGCTACATTGTCTATTAGAACAAGGTCTCTAAGGGAAAAGTTGTTCAAATCCACAGGAAGGAAGGATGTGCTCATGTTTTTCAAGGATGTGTGTGAGGCTCATAAGCAAGGAAAATTACAAGGTAAATATGTAGTTGGGAATTTGTTCAAGATATATTTCACAGCCTAGTTCATTCTAAGCCATGTATAAGGTATAGTGCATCTACTAAATCCATTTATGATATGATTAATTTATGGGGAGATCCTAGATTACATAGTTTTATTAGCTTGAATTTGGATGGCCCTTCGATATCTACGAATTTAAGGCAAGCTAGAAAATCATTGACATATATCCTAGGGGAGCATGAGTACATTTTTTAGGAAATCAGAAAATTTTATGCTTCCTATAAATCCAAACATGGTATAGAGGGCCCAATTCCACCATGCCTTGCTGAAGATGAAGCTGTTGTGAAATAATATGTTAGGTGGGTAGCAAAAAGTGATACATTGGTGGGATTTTGTGGTAAGAAAGAAGAACCGAAGTGCCAATCACATTTCTTGGTAACAATTGGTGAGGGCGCTACAGGATATGGGATTATCACATATGCCTTCAAGAATTGTGTGATTGGCCATTATGCACGTGTTATTATTGCAAACCCCTTACATGAGAATATTATTCATTTGGTTATGGTTGTTCATCCAACATGCAATAGGTTTGATGCAAATTTTGTCCGTCGACAATAGGAAAAAATAGAAGACCAATGGAAGAAACATGTGGAACATTTTTTAGGACCTATTATTGGTCATTCCTCGGATGGGGATAGTAGGAGAATAATTCTTATGTTGAATGATTATTACTCAACGACAGGCATGAGATATCAAATTCCTTGGTAATCATGGAGGCTAACTGGGTTGTATGATAGCTTTAAAGTAACATGAATTCATGACCAGGATTACTTCCACAATGGAAAAAATCTAATGAATCCTTTGTTTAGTGGTCGATAAGTTTTGATTGTTAGACAAGAGTTGATTATTTTTAACCATGTAAGAATGGTTTATAAATTTTTTAAAGTGGATGACCACAAGCTTAAAATTGAGGATATAGATAAGGTTGATCGCTAAAACTAGGGTTCATCACAACGCATTGCTTCAAGGAATTTACATAGGTGCTTGAAGGAAATGAGAAGTACAAGTGGCAGGACAGAGAGGACATCGGGTACATAGACCTATCTAGCAATTGTTGCTGACTATATTGATATTATTTTGTCTCCTAGTTTACTCTTTGTGAAAGAGTGTGAAATTATTCAAGAGTCCATAATTTCTTCACATTATGGCTATGCTAGGTTAGAGAACAAGCAAATACTAATGTCAGCATTAATTTCACTAGTAGAGAGGCATATCAAGATGTGAAAATTTCTTGCCACTTTGCAGTTTTGTTGATGAGATTATTTCATGATCAATACTCTAACTTGCCATGTGCATTGCACTTGACTGGGTCAAATTTATGAGAAATTATTTAGAAAAGTCAGTGGCATGGTTGGAGTAGAGAGAGCATATGATTTCACTGACTTAATTCATGCTATTGGAACCCTTAATAGAGTTGTTGAAGAAGAATAGAATCCCTAAGGGATTCGTTTCAATAAATCTCATAAGAAACAAATGATTATTTGTAATAAATTGCATCAACAAACAATAGAGGAAGGTGATGTCTTGTCACAATATCATTCAATACCACATATAATAAAATTATAGAATCTCTCAAGATAGGATTGGAGGATGCATAGAGTTACTAGGTCTTGGCATGCAACCAGAAAGACACACGAAATATTCTTGGTGGGTTAAACCATGGATAGATGATCACAATTATTCAACATTCAAAGCTATGGATGAAGTAGTTGATAATTATTCATCGGTTCATTCCACATCCATATTCCAATATTCGTCTTTTATGGTACTCATTGATAGTGAATTGCAAATGATGGAAAGTGAGTGGAGGCATGAGTTGGACAGAATTTTAGATTTTGTTGATGAAAATGTAAACATAACTACCAAACCAGTGGTGGATATCGATGGAAAGGACATGTACAAATATTGTTTGGTTAGTCAATTGAATTGAATTCCAAAATTATCAAAAGATAGATTGACTAAAGTGAGGAATGGAATATACTTCAAGTGAGATGAGAGGGCCCCCAAAAAATGTGTTCCAATTGGTTTTGGAATTGGATCAGATTGTGTGTTATTGTTTGAGAGAGAGTCTATAACTGTAGCTAAAAGTACTAGAATAAAAGGTGTATCTCAAAGTACAAAGCATGACATTTCTTGTGGGACTTGGTACATTGGAAGAGTTCAAAGAATAAGAAAGAAGGATGGTAATAGAGAATTTGATTACAATAATGACATTGATCTATTGGATAGGCCTGAAGGTGTTGAGCTTCAATGTTGTTGGTACAATATAATAAAGGGGCAACACATGTACAAGTATGATTTGATAGATCATCTATTCATACAATGTGAATCTATTATAGAAATGACAAACCTATCATACAATATCAAGAATGGCACATACAAGTTAGAAGAAAGTGACCACAGAATTTATGAGGATTTCATTAAAAATTTAAATAAGGTGTAGCTTTCAAAACATTCTAATATCTCTTATCTTTTCAATGCTATCTTATAGCTTATTTATAAAGTATTATTTTGTGTATTATCATTGATTTGTTTGTATCAATTTCATACTCATTTTATACTCGTTGGATTCAGATCTGGTGAGTGGTTCGGATGGCGAATGGTTGGGATAATTCAATGTGAAGTTATCGATCATCAAATATTTCTTTATGATTTCTTGAAGTATGGCTCTTGAGGTTTATTGAAGTTTTGTTGGTCATGCTCAGATTATAGTTTTCAGCATTGAATGTACATGATGCTTCATGTTGTTCATGTTCTTTCTGTACATCTTATTCAATGTATGAGAATTAAGAATTGATTTGCTTCCCAATATTTGTGTTGTAAATGTATAAATTTTGTTTGAGTGGGCTTCAAATATATCTTATTCTAGTGGTAGAACTATTGAAGCTAGTGTTTTTGAATAATGCAAGAAATGAGAAAACTTGTGACCAGTTTAACCAAAGGATCGGTTCATTCAACTTTCGCTCAATTTCATTTTATCTGTTACAACAATGAGGTTGGATGTATCTCCTTTTCAATACACCTGATTTTGAAAGCAGGTAAACAATAGCAATCTAATGTAGATCCCGATTTCAAATCAAAACTGGAGCATAGCCACTCTAGCTATTACTACACTGTTGAAAACATGGAATGAGTTGAGTGTGGATCCTTTGATGAAGCAAATCACAATTTTTTTGTCAGATATATCATGTGAGTTCAAGATTTTTGTTATGGAAGTGATTCTATCTCCGTGTCTGAAGTTCTCACAGAAGTATCGAACACTGAGTAATTGGCATATTTTTTTTTATTCTATTTAAATGTATCATCTTTGCTCTCTTTCCTTTAGAGGAGAGTTGATAACTATGTTGTTTATCGAATGATTTTCTAAGTAATATACTTAGAGAATAAGGGGGATTTGGATATATGAAATCTATTGTGGTCTCTATTCTTATTCTCATACGAGATATATCAGAGGAAAAATAAAGTGGTTTGTCTCACATTTGAAATTCATTGAAGATTGTGAATTTACTTATATTTCTACATAGGTAAGCTCTATTTACTGCATAAAATATTAGCATTGTGTCATTAATTTTATTCATTCAGTTTCATTGTTTATACTATATCATTCTATTCCTCCAACTGATAATAGAGTTAGTGTTCTTTTCTGCTCCCTATTCTCATCATATCATTAGACCAGATAGGCATGCCAACTAAGTATGTTGAATTGGTGAGAAGTGTGAAAATTTTGACCTTTAGAGATGGAAATGAATTTAGAGAAATATCATGGAGAGAAATATTGAAATTGCAGTCCATTTATGGTTATGTTTTGTACACATCAATTATAATGCAATATTTAAAGCATCAAATATTTCTATTTATGGACCCACTTGACTTATGTATTATATAATTGTGTGGATATTATTGATAAGGTATTTCTATTGCATATTCTTCATTTTCTTGGTAATGAAGGACCAAAGACTACAGACGCTATCGTGACCCTGACAAGTATATTCGCTGTATTTATAATCGAGTTATTCTTGAAAATGTAAAAGTTAGAGCAAGTCTTGTGATTCCTGAGTTCAAAACATTTAAATGTTAACTCTGGCTACTTAGGGTGACAAGTGTCACCAAAGAGAATAATTGAACAGGATGAGGCTAAATCAATGTTCACATCCTCTTGTTGTGGAATTCTAGAAAATGGAGAGGCTAAACTATGATCCAAGGAAAATCATACCGCAAAGAAGACAACAAAACAAGAACAAGGCCTTTAAACATCAATTAGTGGAAGGAATGGATAAAATAGTTAATATGCTAGAATTTGAGGAGGACTGTGAAGGAGTCAAGGAAGAAATAATAGAGGAAGGTGAAGAGAAAGGAAATGACTTGGCTATAATTGTACAAATACCATCTAACTCTACTTCGTTAAATAAAAGGGACCTTTCATAAATTGCCATAATGGATGTTGATGATGAAAAATCAAACAAAAGACTAAATATACATCTTGAAAGGGAAATGACAATGCAGGATAAGCAGAGTGCAGATAATGAAAAAAAAGGTCTTATTTTACAGCAACAACATGTACAAATAAGAGAATAGTCTTTTCATGAAGAAGGTAGCATAGGATTTGACTCTAGATATAGATCTAAGTTTTAATTTGTTTCTAAATATGCAAAACAAAGGAAGCAAGATTTAAACGAGACACAAAATATTCTTCCCTAAATGAGAAAGTTAGCAGATCAACAATTGTTGCTAATTTCCACCAGGGATTTAGAGAGGAACACCCTTAAATTTGCTATGATAGATGATGAGAAAGTTTCTAAATTCGAGTTCAGTCTGCAAAAAATCAGCGATCCTAATAAAATCCAGCTCCATCGACAGGTCAATGCTGTTTTATATTATGATTTACTAAAGGCCACATTAAAGATTACAAAGATGCAGCCGATTATTCATAAGTTGGAGAACCAACTCCGACATGAGAAAGTGGAGAACAAAGCTAATTCAGTTCAGATTAAAAAAATTATAGACATACCTTATAAATTTAGGGAGTGAACTGGCTAATGTTCAAGCAACTGAAACATTGCTAGAAGAAAAAGAAAAAACGATCCAAGTCCTTAAGAAAAAACTAAAAGTTCCAGGTACACAACACATTTAGTTATCTGAGTTGAAAATGTTGCAGCAAAAGAAGTATAAAATTTACCAGGAATTAATGGAATTTAAGGGGAAAATGTTAAAGCTACAGAAGGTTAAAGAGGCCTAGGAAATTGAACGATCTGGATTTGTGTCCTAGATTTCATCTTTTAATGCCAATCAAAAAGAAGAAGAGGAAGTGTTGGAGGAGTTGATGCACCAACCCTTGATTCAAAATGAATATCAAGTACAAAAATATCCTGCTGATGAATTATCTATTGCCATGTCAGATAAATTTGAAAGAGGGAGAAATCAAAGAGTTGAAAGAAGGTAATGACAAGTTGAAGCATGAATTGGCTCAAATTATTGAAGAAAGAAACATAATTTCAGGTGAAAAGAAACAACTTCAGAAGAAGATCAACGAATTGAATGAGAATAATATAGGCACACTACCCTTGCAAGGAGCTAAACATATTATTTGGGATACATTGACTATATAAATCACCAAGTTTATATCCTATTTAAATTTTGTGAACGAAAAGAATGCAATAGTGTATTTATGTCTTCAAAGATGTAAGTTGGCAAATGAAAATCTAGACAAAAAATCCACTGGACAGTGCCCAAAATGTTGTTAATTTTTTTAAAACTTTGACATATGAAGACATGCAAGAGATGGAAATCAGGGATAGGCTAGCCATCATTCTATGGGATAGAAATTTTATTAATAAACATAATTTGGTCAAAGTTGTACAAGAGAAAGAAAATAATATGCTTCTGGAGGTTAAGGATTTTAAGAAAATGTTTCAAGAACAGTTCGATGAAGGACTTCCTCTATTATGGGATGGTAATGGCAAGTTATTTTCTCAAGAATAGTATCATTTCTAGTGCATGAACGAATGGACCACTCCAAATTTGAAGAATTGAAAAAGGGAATAACAAGAAAATTCATTATAGAGACATTGACTAATCATGACTTTGACATATTTGAATGGTTCCTAATCACTCAAAGAAGTCTACCACCTATTCCTTACACCAAATACATGGAGTTAGAGGTGGTGATTAAAGAAATGATGGATTGTGACCTCTTGAATCATGAACAATGGAAGGCTACAAAAAAAATTGGGAAAACCAAATATAGACTAAACCAATGATGAATAGGTGTCACAATGCAAGGGAGCAGTTCATATATCTCTTTGGCCTACCACATGGATTTTCTATGAAATTTGATTTTTTTTTTTTAAATTCAGTTACTAGATTCCTATGAGTTAGGGATTTAGTTAAAAGAACATTGGTTTACTAAAAGTTTGTTAAAAATTTGCTTGAGGAGCCATTTTGTATATAATTTGCATTTTATGATGCTTGGGGGTTGGATCCCAAAGAAAAGAAGAAGATTGTTCATGGACAATATTTTTTTACTACAATTTTGCAGAGACTAGAAAAAGGGAACTATTTTTTGAGACATAAATTCTTGTGGTAATGATTTTAAGGTTGTGATATCATCTATGTGTGTGTAAATCTTTACCTCCGTTCCCATTATGTGTTTTTCTTCTTAAGTATTCGGTTGATAAAAAATAATTTGGAATTTGTCTATGATGGTCCAAATTTGTGCAACTGGATACTCATTATTTTCTGTCTAACATTGCATTCAACCATTTATGAGACAAAGAAGCTGTCTGAGACTAAACAGGGAACAATAGGTGGGAGCCCATCATCACTTATCCTAATCCAGCTATTGATAGATGAGGACTGGGTGAATCCATGGACCTGGGTAACACTTTTTGGCAAGCGGATTTGGGCAAAACCAAAAAAACATACCTCGACCGAGGTTTTATTAAGCCCTCGACCGAGGTTTTAATACCTCGACCGAGGGTTAATAAAGCCCTCGACCGAGGTTTTCTTCAGCCCTCGGTCGAGGTATTTATTAACCCCCGGTCGAGATATTGAAACCTCGACCGAGGGTTAGTAAATACCTCGAACGAGGTATGGACCTCGACCGAGGTACGTTTTAAAAAAAAAATTATAAATAGGGGCCGCGCGGGCCCCCAACGTCATTTTCAATCGCTCGACCGAGATACGGAGCTCGACCGAGGGACGGAACTCGACCGAGGGACGGAACTTGACCGAGGGATAGCGACCATCAGCCCAAAGCAACCCCACCTCATCAAAATGTCGGAGCAAAGAGGTAACCATTTTTCAATTTAAATGGAATTTAATTTTTTTTTTAATAAATTTATAAAATTTTGTGAATGTATATTTTTATAATTTTGTTTTCAAATTTAATAAATGTATGTTTTTATAATTGTGTTTTCAAATTTAGTAAATTTATA
>LPNX010871102.1:0-20190 GCA_001517045.1 Pseudotsuga menziesii
GATTTGCAGCGAAGAATAGTTCGCTGGTTTTTGACAGGTAGTGCAGGTTTAAAGGAGAGTTGCTGTCCAAAAGGACACAGAAATTTCCTCAAGTTGCAACCTATATAAGGGGTTCCATTCCCCAACTTTCTCTCTCAAGTCTTTTCTGTTATTGTAAACCCCCAAAGAGAGTCTCTTGGGGTATTCTTTAAAGTCTTATAAAGCATTTGTAATCTGTAAGTAGATTAGAAAGTAAAGTAGATCAATAGTTCCATTTCCTTTCACCCACCTATCTTTGTGACATACCACCATCTCTGTCACAAAGATTGAAGTGAGGTTAGTTGCTATTTATTTCAGTTACATTTAGTTTACTGTTTATTTCAGTCTATTGTTTTATTCATTCACCCACCTATCTCTGTTACAGACCACCATCCTTGTAACAGAGATTGTTGTGAGGTTAGCTTAATCAGTTTCCTTTCCACCCACCTATCTCTGTGACAGACTACCATCTCTGTCACAGAGATTGCTGTGCGGTTAAGCATTGTTCTAGTTAGTTACAGTTTCTTTCAATTCCAGCTTTTTATTTCCCTGTTAAAGAGTAATCATACAACCCATATAACCCTACGTATCCTCTATCCACTTGTCATCTCCCTTTAGGGAATTCAAGCTGGATATGAAAAACAGGGTAAGTGGGGGCTTAGGTAATTAAAAAAACATTTTATTTTCCTGCTACAATCTTTAACACACTTTACTTTCAGTCCAAGATCGAATACCAGCACCTCCCATAAGGGACATCGCTTGGTGATCTTGTTGATACTTAAAATAAACTTTGCATCTTAACCATCAAGATTAAAATTTATTTTTAAAACTTACCAACAACAACTTCCAACATCCTGCTCCTCTACTCGGTTATCAACCTCCGGGGTACTCCGAGATACGACCAGGGGAAAGGGAAGTCCTAGTTTAATAGGCATCCATCTAGAGATTTTTAAGCTGATTAAAAACGATGACTCGGAAGCTGCAAGGGGTAGCAGGCTGCGGGCAGTCTCTAGGCGCATCGACGTCCTCCTTGTGAGCACCGGGCCATTGGGGATTGACCTGTGAGCTAGGGGTGGGCTTTGCTCCCACCTGTTGAGCGCAACAGCAATCTTTCTTCGGTTTGAGAAGAACTAGATCGGGGTAGTCACACCACCGGTTCCAAAACATAATCAAAGATTCCAACTCTAATAAAATTTATTAAAATTTACCAAGAGACACTGCAAAACGTCCTACAAACATTGGTCCTCTTTGCCTTGCTGTTCAAGGTTTCACTACAAGCACTTTCATTTTTATTTTACCGCAAGCACTCCAATACTTCACTTTCAGTTTCATTTACTTTCTGTTCTGTAATTGCTCATGTGGTGAATGCTTAACATCCGTTTAAAGTGCTTCAAGTAAATCAAGCTTAAAAGTCTTTCTTTCCTTTATTCACTATTGGTCAATAATTTCCATTTAAAGTTTTTTTCTGCTTTCTTTGGTTCATAACTTGTAAATCTTGTTCATTGGTTATATTTGATAAATTTAGATCAATTGTACATTGCTTGGATATCTGGTTCATAATTGTATCACTGGTTTATTTATTCATATCATTGATAGACAACTTAGTCTGTGGTTAAATAACTTAGATTTGCATCCATTAAAAGTTGCATTTTCTGACTCCATTCTTTAGGCACTGGTTTTCAAATAAAAAGACTGACTGTCATTTAAATCTTACATATTGCATTAGTTTGACTGTCATCTCCTAGAACCTTAGCCTCAATCTTAATAAAAAGATCCCTTTAATTAATCTTCAATTAATTAATAAACCTGGAACATAGTCTTTCCATAGGGACTACCCCCCTTGGCTCTGTTGGGATCTTGCCTAAACGGAGGAGCTGTAGACTGTGGTGACAGTGGTCCCCAACTCTCGCTTGCCCCCAGGGACACACATAGCAGGTTGTGACTTTCCTGCGTCTTATAGTGTGAATTAGGCGGCAACAATATCCAATATGCCCGGACATATAAAATAATAATGTGTAAATGGTCAATAATATAACCCAAGCTAACATCCGTTTGCTGCAAGTGTTCAAAGGTTAAGACATGCTCTACAAATCATTCAAATAACAATTATAACAAATAGCAATCATCTCACTGGCGATCTATCAACCAAATATAGAGTTTCATTAATTAACAATAACTCAGACCAGACTTTAAAGACCATACTTCATAGTTGTAATCAATTTGCAAGTCAAGGGTGAAGGCTAAAAATCAAATGGTTAGGATAAAGGGTGACTACCAACTTGACACTGTGATATTTTGGATATGGAATGGGGATACTCACTTTAGCATATGCAGGACAAGCAACAACACAAGGGATGGCAGTGTCTCACAAATGGATAAGTTACGTTCAAAGGTGCTTATTCACCTTGACAAATGCTCACAATCCAAATCAGATACAAGTGAGGCCAACAATCTTTAGATATAACTTTTTTAAGAACCATTGCTTTTTGGGCCTTCGAATTTCCATTGCCTTGGTCCATGCATTTATTACACGAATTTTTATCATTGAGACTTCATGCATTCATGTATGTTTAAAAACACTACTTTTCATGAATGTTTTAAGGTATTCATTTCAATATACTTCAAAGCCAATTTCATTAGGCTCGCTTTGCATTCACATATCTTTAAAAACACTACTTTTCATGAATGGGCTTTTTCATAAGATATTCATTTCATTTCCAAATACATTGTATTCATGGCAGCGCTATTTGCTTCACGTTTAGCCAACACAACCTAGGCAACTCAAAGCCGAGACACAAATAAACAGGGAAGCTTGTCCAACACAGAGGCAGTAGTGGGGAAAGGTCCTCCATGCCACAAGTCAAGTAGTAGGTCGGGCTAAAAACATAACTGGAAGGCAATGGATGGGTGGAGATAGTGAACACTGAAACCAACACTAGCAAGCCAAAGTATGGTGAGAATGATCACCTCTATTCTCCCTAAGGAGGGTAAAACCAATGAGTATGGGTCAAGAACTTCTAGGTCTAAGTAGGGACATATATACATAATATCAATACATCCAAGTCCACATATTTATATGGCCGCCAAATCATGACACTAGATGCTAAGACATGTCACAAGAATGAATAAAAAAGCAATTATAACCATAACACAAGATAATATCCATTGAGTCATGTACATGTAAACCATCAATCTGAACCAACATCTGTCCAATGAAAACTATCGATGCAACTCTGGGCACTACTGACTGCTCTGCAAATGGCTAAATGACTACATCAGTCCTCAAATCTGAGTGTCCTGAGACTCAGTCATGGCATGGTAGAATACTATAGTCCATCATCAAATAATGATCCACAAAAGATGCTCATTTCAGCATCTCATATGTAAGGGAATTGGCTGAAAAGTGTACTGAAATCTGAAAAATAGGATATGGTAGTCCGGCTACTACATATGTGATAACACCTTGTATCTCATAAAACTGTTGAGACTGATTGTGTGTAGATGCGCCTTTTCAACATGGTAAAGTATTCAAAACTCATTTGACATCTCCTCCTGTTCAGTATAAGGTCTATATCATGGTTACATCGAGTACATGCTACTAATATCTAAAATGGCTGAGTTAATAGAGAAATTGGGTACTCATATCACCAAACAGTATTATCCTATTGATTTCTCAAACATCTCAGGTTTTCCTAACTTTGGTAATGGTGAGAAGGTTTTATATAAATGGCGGCCAATCTTTCATGGAAATGGTGATTCAGCATTCTGGCATGTCAAGTCTTTACTTGAATTTCTAGCCGACTTCAATGCTCTGTATGAAGACAACATGATGCAAGTGTTCGTTGGTTCCCTTCAGGGAGATACTTGTTGCTGGTTTTATGAGGGCTTTCCAAACAAGTGTATCACCTCCCTTTCTAGCTTCTTTTGGATATTTTTGAAATAGTGGCATGATGGTAGGGGCGGTATGAAGGGTTTGGAAAAACTACTTGAAGCAATTTTTACCTTTTATTTGCCAAACATAGAATATCATAAAGAAGAGCCTCCTCGTTTCACCACAATAAAAAGCATTGAAGATTTAGAGCCACTACTTGATTACTTTAGAAAAAATTATCACAGTTGCATTTCCAATCTGCGTTATAAAGAAAATTTTACAGAAATCCCTTGGGAGCCCTTGATTGAAAATATGGTCACAGACCTTCCTCATGTTTCCATGGTATGCAACGTTGAGAATTTGGAGTGTTCTCAGGTCCATTTCAGTAATAATGATAACGTTATCTCAAATTGGCACGAGGATGAAATCATTACAGAGATTGACACTTATGAAGAAATTCATAATGACTATAATATGTGTGATGACACTTCCCCATGTTCTTCACATGGTGTTGAAAGTTGGGAAAGTTGGGTCCTGTTGCCACTCCTGACCGGCGTGCGTGTGTCAAAGTCCAAAATTAGCCACACCGGCCCAATGGCAACTGCGAAAAGAGCAGCCACTATCACCATACTCCTCTCTTCCTCGCTTCAGGTTGGCTCTTCTCCAACTCAAGGGGGGAGTCTCTAATATTAAGATCACTAAGGCAGGAAACAATGGCAGACAAGGTGAATAGAATAAGATGCCTTAGAGAAATGGTTGTAGCATAAGGTAAATTGAATGGTTGATGGAAGGAGGGAAAGATCAAACCTCACTAATGGACCAGTGCCGGTATAACTAAAGGGAGAAATGGAATCAAACGAGAACCCACAAGGGCCTTGTGTCAATGGTGCAGCTACTAGATCTTCTTCCTCCTAATTGCAGAAGATGCGCTATGCAAACAAGGGAGATACTACACAATCAAACTTAATTAAGTGTAAACATCAGTACCCATGTATGCATGCTCACAAAGGGAAAAGGCTAGCAACTGCTAGGATTTCCACCTTCCAATAGGATGGTAGCATCTGTTTATGGTCTCCGACGCAAACATAGAAAGGAAATAACACCTCTAGCAACAACTACTCATTCACACAAATTTATGACACACACAATAGAGAGTACTCAACTAAACAATCATAAAACCCAAAACGATATTTTTTCTATTAAGCCCTGGGGAAAAATCCTCCCAGTTTTTCCATCCTTACAAAGAAAGAGGCTATCCTCTTTATAAGGTCCAAAACCTCATTTTTCTAAAAAAAATAAAAATAAAATAATAATAAAATAAAAATGTTAAAGTGAATCCTATATCCACTTTGTTATCACATATATAGTAGCCAGGCTACCATATTCTATTTTTCAGACACAGTACATTTTTCAGCCAGATCTCTTACATATGAGATGCTGAGATGAGCATTTTTTGATGGATCATGTTTATACTAGTGAACTATTGTGCTCTCATGTCAAGACTGAGTCTCAGGACACTCAAATTTGAGGACCGATGTAGCCATTTATGTCATTACAGAGTAGTCATTGATGCCCAGTTTTATGTCAGTTCTTTCTCATTGGACAGATGGTGTCTCAGATGGATTATATTGCATGGTTCTGACTCGGCATTTTATATTGTGTTATGGTTATTATTGCTCATATACTGATTTTTGTGACATGTATTAACTTGTGGTATCATGATCTGGCGGTCATAATTATATGGACTTGGTTGTATCTTGTACTATGTATTGATGTCCTTACTTAGACTTGGAAGTTCTTGATCTATACTCATTGGTTTTACCTTACTTAGGGAGAATAGAGGTAGTCATTCCCACCATTGTTTTGGCTTGCTAGTGTTGGCTCCATCATTCATTGTCTTCACCCATCCATTACCTTCCATTTTAGTTTTCAACCCGACAGACTTCTTGACTTATGGCATGGAGGACCTTTTTTCCCGCTGGAACTTTTGTTGGACAAGCCTCCCTGTTTATATTGTGTCTCGGCTCCGAGTTGGTGACAAAACTTGCCTTTGGTAAGTTGGATAGTATGCCTAAATCATTCTAGTCGGTTGTCCCGATGTTTGGCACTGTGCAGAACTCCCCCTAGTCACTTGAGATGTTGTTGGCTAAAACTAAAAGCTCATGTACTACCTATATTGAAAATATTGAATATGCACCCATGAAAAATGAAAATTATAAAATTGTGTTTCTTAACATATGTAAAAAGGGCAAGAGCAATGAAATGCTAAAATACTCCTTGAAGAGTATAAGAAAAGGTCCAAAAAAGCAATGGTTAAAAATATGCTATATCCAAAAATTGCTGACCTTGTTAAAATAAATATGTCCAGGATGAAAGCTGGGATTAGCTGTGCTTTTAAGCACTGGTGAAGTCCCAAAGGGTCATATGGGCCAAAAAAGGCCATGGAATAAAATTTATGGTCCTAATGAGCTTGGATCAATCTTAATGTAGTCATGATGCCTAAGTTGAATAAGCACTCTCTAAACAACTCACCCATTTGTGAGGCACTGCCATTCCTTGTGTTGTTGTTTGTCCAACATTGGTTATAGTGAGTATTCCCTTTCCATTATCCAGAGTGTCATGATGTTAAGTAGGAAGTCATCATTTGCCTTAGCCTTGTCAATTTCATCCTTCACCCTTCACTAGCAAATTCGCTATAACTATGAAGTGAGAATAGTCTTGAAAGTCTAAGTCTTGGTAATAATAAATAAAGCCTTATATATGTATTGGTTGATGTACCGTCAGTGAAATGAATGCTACTTGTTGTGATTGTTACTTGAATGAGTTGTAGAGCATGTCTTAACCTTTTAACACTTGCAGCAGATGGATATAGTCTGTGTTATTATTGGTGTTTGATTATTCACAGATGGTTATATTGTTTATTGGATATGATTGATGATCAGATAGAGACCTATGAGGGGTATGAGTATACACCTTAGATGGATTTGGACTCTCTGAGTCTAATGAGACAGTTTATTTCCAATTCCGGGCACTTATAGATGTGATCATGCTCATTCTACCTTTCTGATGCAGTTTTTCTTCACAGATTGATATTTTTGAGCAGGGAGATGTTTCAGTTGGATCTCCTAAGGCGTTGTATGGGCATAGGGGGGTGCAGCCACTTGTTTGTACCATAGTACCCCCATCCCAGAGAGCTTGGTGGGCTCAGTTTGACAACGCAGGCACCCTAGAAGGTTGTTTTGGCTGGATCACGTTTCCCGAGACACATTAAAAATGATTAAATGGCTATTGAAAAAAAAGATTTGGGCTACTGAGGCAAGGAAATGACATGGGATGAGTCATGATAATGAGAGTGATGTCCTCCACACCTTCTCCAACAGTTGCAACTCCTGATTGGGCCCACATCTATTTTTGGGCATTTTTATATTATTTTCTGGAGCTCTTTTGGGAGGCTCACGATTTCCTCAAGGAGGCACAAAAGTCAAAGTATTAAATTATTTTATTGTGCAACGGGGACACCCAGAGGGAGTTAGTCAAACACTCATTGGACCCACCATGTGCTTTCATTTATTTCTTGTTGAGTGGGTTACCTTTTTTGGGTGGGTTAGTCCACTTTGATAAAGTATGGTTATATTGATCCATGTCTTGTATGTTGAGCTCATCTCAACCATTGATTAGAACATTTCATCTTTTAATCTTAGCCACTCATTTTGAAAGTGGTTAGGATTCGGTTATGATTGAGGTTCTCTCATTTCTATTTAAAGGAGAGAGCTTCTCATTTGTAAGGGGTCTTTGGCTCTTGGATCTGAATAATAGAAAGACTTTTTTGTGGAAATTTTCTGGATCTGCTTTGCATATGATGTTCTCAAATGGTGATTGGAAAATCTTTAGCTTCCTAGCAATGTGGAAATTCTTGTGAGATCTATATTTTTTGCTATCATTGTTTTGTCTACAGGAGGGCGTTTTGGCTGGAGCGTTTTTGTAAGGGGACCTCAACTCGCTCGGTTTTCTTCATTTTGGATCAGGGGGTTTTCATTAGTTTCATTGTGATCTATGATTACTTCGTTTTACTTTCTTGTAGCATTCAGTTTTTTTATCTTGTATTAGCAAATCTGATATGGTTGACGTTTGCTCATGCAGGGTAGGGGGCGCATTGGTGGCTTGGAGCTTGCATATGCCATAGAAATCACGAGGATCTTCCAGAATTGATCGGGATAGCTAAGATCATCACTGTTAAAGACTTCTACAAGCTTTTCCGGGTAAGATCTAACAGGTAAGTCTCTTCTGTTCAGATCTTATTCCATTGTACCTTGCTTTACTTCAAATTTTTCTGAAAACTCCTAAAATACTAAAAACCCTAAAAAGCAATAAATCTGGGAATCGTCCAATCTTTGGCAAAACCATTTCTGGGTTTCATAGATCGAGCCTCCCCTTCACCAAATCAACTGCAACGCTGGTCAAACTCCTGCTGGTTTGACCTAGATCTAATTTTTTGCCAGAAAACTGCATAACCCCCCACTGAAAATTTGACATGCTAGGGTTTTGATTTTTTCTGAATTCTGACTTCATAGACAGATAGATCGAGTCCCACACTGTCCAAATCAACCCCAACGTTGTCCACAGTCTTGGCAATTTGACCTAGATCTGAAAAATTGACTAAAACAGCCCTAGCACCCTCACTAAAAACTGGATTTTTCCAGAAGTGACCTTTTCTGAAATCTGACAAAATAGGTTGATTGATCAGGGCTTAAGCACTCCAGAACACCCCCAACGCTGAGCTAGTTCTTTCCGGTTTGCCCTAGATCTGAAAATTTGGTTTTCAGCCTCCTAGCCCCCCTCATCAGATTTTGACTTTTCTAAATCTGATTTTTCTGCTGATTTTCTGATTTGGGCTTGTAGATCAGGTCACCCTAACCTCATTTCTCCTTCAACGCTGAGTTATTAGCCTCCAGGTGACCCTAGAACTGCAAATTTGTCTTTCCAAGCCCTAGCGCTAGTCTTCCATTGAGTTGGTTTTCCTGTACCTTAGCTTTTTCGGACCAACTATTTTCCTGTATCCCAGGTGGGTTCACTAAAACGTTGGGTTGTTGCTGACTCAATTGCTCAATCCACACAAGGCACTGATTTCCTAGCTAGCGCAAGCCCTATCCTTAAGCTCTCCTACCATTCCCTTTGTCAACACTCATTGATAACTCAAGTCAACTATCTTTCACTGAGTCTGTCTCCTTGGTACTAGACAGTTCCAACTCTGTTCTTGCTCACCCTGTCACAGCTACGTTTCCCAAGACAGTGGTCATCTTCACCAGTTGCTAGTACCTAAACGCTAGAGCTAGGGTTTCCATTCACCTTGCACCTTAAGTATCCTGAAGCCCCATCTGATCTTTTTCTGGTGTCTAGGTCTGATCTCTCCTGTCGAGAGCAGATCTGGGTCTCCCCCATTGTTATCTTGGACTAGGATAACATAAAGTGAAGGCTACCTTGATTGGCGTGACAACCATACATTTGGGAGTCTAGGCAGTCGTGGTTCCACCCCTTAGTTGCTTGCCCCTCTACCATCCATCCTAGATCCACCTCACACAGGCAACTACAAGGCAGGTGATAACACACTTTTTCCTCACCTAGCAAATACATTACTAAATCAAATTTATTAAAGGAACTCAAACTTTAACTATCTGTGCCAATCCAAAATTGGTAACCCAAGAATGGAACCATTACAATATTAGCCGCTCCAATACCAACAAAGACAACTCTATGCACATGGCTGCCAATAACTCATGGCTTGAGCACTCCAGGAAAAAAAATGATGCGCTGTTGAAAAAAAAATCCACGTGAAGATAACTAGAGCTAGCTGCCAACTCAATTTTGCACTGTGGCATAACTGCCAGACAACTCATTACTGGTTACATTGTCACCGAAACATCCAAGTGACTGTTTAGATGTCTGTCAATAGGGGCAAAATAACTTCTTACTGGAACGCCAATCTTATCAATTGACTGAGATTTGTTGGGCCGCCACGATTGATTGGTCTCCCCATGCTGTCATGTCACAAAAATGACTCTTTAACCAACGTTAATTTTATAGAAAGTTGATCTCTTGAAATCGAATATCAAACACACAGCAAAAACGACACACTGATAGGAAGAAAACAATGTGTTTGCTGAAAACCCCACATGGTCATGGTGATGCCCTGAGCCGTTAATATAGCGTGAGAAAATCCCATGGAATTGGTTGTCAAAAGAAACGTGGATCCAATCCACACCCCACACTTCGGTCTCCAAAGGAATCTACAGGTCGTGTTTGGTGAAGATACTCCCAGTGGCGGTCAATAAAAACGCGGGACCCATCTCGCTGAAAAACAAACTCTGGTGCTGAATGCTAATCCAGAGATGATTTACTTGATGCCACAAAACTCTACTAGATCGTGGAGCTCAATCCCAGCGGTTTCTATGCAAGAGGAAAAAACAAAAACCATAACTGGTTCTTCTTTGCTTTGATCTCGAACTCGACTGCTAACAAAGTTTAAATGGCAAGTATATACTATATACACCAATAATCGGATATCCCAACCGACTTTTAAATCACACACGCGTTGGTAAATGTCGAGCTCAACTTCTTAGCAATATTCATGCTGGTTGCACCACGTATCCAGCGATGTTCTGAAGTTCCCAGGCTCACTGGCGATCCCGTAAAACAATGCCTTTGACGATAGAACCGCCAATGGAAACGTTGGTTGCTGCACTGGACTGAATTCCCTGTCGAAGACATGAAATATGGTGTGCTCTGTTTTATTGATCACAAAGCCCTCCTCATTGTAACTAAAACTGCCCCCAATCGAGATGCCAGACGATAGATTGACTATCAACTGCCATGGTTAATTCTTTCAGCGATCAAGAAAAACTTGGTGGTGAGAAAAGAGGGATCTGCTAGATTTCACAACCGGTGTATGTTGTTGGATCTGAACTGTACTACCTGAGAAATCCACCAGTTGCTTTCTTCTTACCACTGCTGGAAATATACATCGTATATTTGTCATGCAAAATCTTTGAAAACTTTTACTCAGCGTTGACCGCTTCTCTATTGGCGATAGTCTTCATAAATTTCAACACAGACCGAACGTTGAAATTTCATAACTTTTATTTAGTGTTGCCAAAACTAGATCTTCTTTGTCAAAGTGGAACACTGCCTTTTGCACAAGGCTCTGAAAACACATACACGTGCTACCATACAGGTGGTAACAGGTTCCCTATGATATCTTTGAAACCCAGCTTTTTGAAGAAGATTGTTTTGAGCAGAATGAGGAGTGTAGCCAGGGACTTGATACCAATGATGAGGCATCTCTCATATCTGAAATAGATGGCGATGATAACTATTGGACTTTTATTGAAAATCCGACCTATGATACTTTTGAAAATCTTTTTGAGAATCCCATCTATGACATGTCTAGCGAGGGGAGTGTTTATTCTGAGACTTATGAAAGTTGTAAAGAAGAACAGTCAAAGTTTTCATATGATCAGTCATAGCTGTATTTGAGTATCTGTAATAAGGACTTGGAGAAGCAGTGTAGTGAAGAATCAGATTTGGTGCAACTTGTTGAATATTTTTCTCAGTTGTCACCTTTGCATACAGAGTTTCCTTATGATTTGGATCAATTTGGGGGGCTTACACACGAAGTTATCAACAAATAAGCCCTTTCGATGAGTATGATGATCTGCATCATCATGCAAATTTGTACATTAGTCCTACCCAATCTTGGATAAAAGAAGCCTGCAAGATGACTTGCCAGTTGTGGAAGCAGTTCAATGAGGCTTTACATGCCTGTGATTTCCCATCCATCCCTCCCATATTGAATATTCATGCAGGTTCACATTTTTTGAAAAATGTCTCCTTACTTTGGCTGGTAACCAAAGAAAAGGCAAAAAATATTAAAGTTGATAAAATGCTTAAATGGTTATATTGGATATTTGATTTTACGTAAAAGTATATTTTGTCATGGTTAGAGTAGGAAAAATAAGCTCCTTAAAGTGAGCATTTACTTTTCGTATTTTCCTTCGATACTTAGGTATAAATAAATATTTAGTTCTGTCATTATTTTAAATAAAACAACTTTTGGATCATTGGCTCTTTTTCATAAAACTTGTGCTATTGAGGTTTTCTTGTCAAGTTGAGATGTTTTTACAGGATATAGAAATCGGAGATTCTGGTGTTCTCATATGCTCTCCTTGCCTAAGAGACTAGATCGAGCACGCATCCCGCAGTTAGAGCCAGAACCTGGGGGGGATTAGCGCAACATCTTCTATTTTTCATTCAACCTGCACAAATCAGCAAGCTAATTAGTTGTTAAAACTTCCCAAAATCACTTTGAAAGTGCTTTGGGTAAGTTAAAAAAATGCTAAGTAGAAAAAAAACTAGATCTAAAAAGCAATAACTAAGCTTAGTGGAATTGTGAAACCCACTCTCTTAGGGTCTTGGGCAGCCTTTGAAAAGAAACCAATGCTAGGCACTAATATACTATATTTAACTTTAAAACTTGGGAAAATAACTTTCAATTGACAAGTTAAGAATATAATTAAAATTTGCTTGCAAAAGAAAGTAGATTGAGCTAGATCAAATCAACGAAAGATGAATCTTTCGTATGAAACTTTCAGATCTAGACTACAAGCTTTTAAAAAATAGATCTACAATAAATTTTACTCTAAGATTATAGATCTAATAAATAAAAGCTAGAAACCAAGTATCCAAGTAGATTTAATTTTTTTTGAAGGAGATCGAGAAGAGGACACACTTGTAGCTATAAAGATCAACCAAAGAGCTTATGGTGGAAGCAGTGGGACTATGCCGAATGAAAAGGTGAAGATGATAGAGAACAAGCTTGTTCAAGACCTTCTCCACGGTAACCTGTAACTAGCATAGCAAAAAATTGAGGAGAGATTTGTGAGATCCAATGATAGACATATAAAAGACTAGAGCAGCATGATAATAAACTTATTGAAAATGCCATATCTTGATCTTTACATATATATGAACAATAGAATCTATAAATAAACTTATTCAAAGACTCTCTCCTTTCGATTCGGAGCAATCCTAACAAGGATAGATTCACAAATCAAGCAAGCAAACTACAGTAGATACAGATTAACTCAAGCATAAGCAACAATACTCATCCAACTGAATGCCATACACTATCTAGCCTCCAAAGCTTTTCTTTATTCAACAATGAAAAATATAACAACAGTATTGTTACCTACTAAGTCATACTTTGTTGGTGGTATCAAGTGATCTAGATGAGACAGTTAAACATCGTTGTTCATTCTCCAAAGTTCAAAAATCATCCAAGCTTTTTCTGGGAATTTTTTTCAAATTTTTTGTACCACATGTTCATACCCCCTTGGGGGAGTTGTAAAAAATGTCCTAGCATGATAGTTTTTTATAGAAGGCTCGGCTTCACAGACTTAAGCATCAAGCCGAATAGCCCAAAGTGTTTTTTCCCTTGGTTATTATTCGTTGTTGAACAAACGACTAATAATTTCTGAGTTTTTCACTCGCACCTCCAAAGTTGGGGTAGTCATCTTGGTGTTTCGGCCTTAGGAGGTTAATAGAGCCTTCGTGTTAGTGTTTTTCAACATGTTAGGCATTCAAATTGAGTCATATGGACATGTGCTAGGTGCCCTTAGAGTTTCGTCATTTTCCGAGAAAATATTATTTTTCCGCAAAATTAAGCCATTTTTAATGGTTTAATTAAAAAATTTCAAAATGTAATTGTTATCACCAACCTTGTAGTTGCCTATGTGAGGTGGATCCAGGATGGATGGTAGAGGAACCAGCAACTAAGGAGGTGGAACCAAGATTGCCTCGACTCCCAAATGGATGGTTGTCACGCCAATCGAGGCAGTCTTCACTTTATGTTATCTTAGCCCAAGACAACAAAGGAGAAGACCCAGATCTACCCCTGACAAAAGAGATCAAACCTAGAAACCAAATCAGATCAAATGGACTTGAGGTACGTAAGGTGTAAGGTAATGAAAACCCTAGATCGATGGATGATGTCACTAGGTGAGCCAAGGCTTTGGATCAGGGCTTTAGGAAGTATGAGATTCAAGCCAAGTTGGGACATAGGTGACCTATGAGGTAAATACTGGATTTAGGGTTGAGGTACTAGCAACAGGTGAAGATATCCGTTGCCTTGGGAAACGTGACCAATGCAGGGAGGGCAAGGACAAAATTGGGGCTACCTGACACCAATGGATATACTTGAAAGAAGATATGACAATGTCAAAGTACTCGAGTCACCAGGAAAAAGTCAAAACACAAGAAAAAGAGTCCAAAGAGGGGATAGCGCTAGGGTTGGAGATCAGTGCCTGTCAGATCTAGGGCAATGGAGTCACTATCTGTCCAGGGTTGGAGGACACCCACCTAGGAATTTGCCCGATTTACAAACTCAAGAAAGCAGTTTGCCGAAAAAAGTCAGATCAAGGGAGGAAATGGCAGCACAGGGGGTAACGCTAGGGCTGGGAAGTCAGTTTTTCAAATCTAGGGAAAACCTATGTTGCAGGAAACTTGGCACCCCCCCACGTTTCCAGCCCGTTTCCTGACGGAAACTCGAAAACCCGTACTGTACGGCAGGGAAACCTGTTTCCAATTGATGGGGACCGTTTCGCGTGTTGAAAACTCGTTTCCTTAAATCGAAAACCCGTTTCCAAATCGAATTTCACTAAAATCCCGCGTTTCCTTCCACAGTCCGCCTAAAACACTTGTTTTTTTAATTTTTTGGGTTTTTTCCTTTTCCGGCTATGGTTTTAGAGGCTTCCGGAATGTTCTTTATGCCTTGGGTTTGTTATAAAATAACACCCATGCCTCCTTTTTGCCATCATGCCTTATCCCCAACGCTCATTGGCAGCTCACGGTCCATTGGCATAACTAACGATGCATTGGCATAGCTCAAGGCTTACGGTTCATCATCACAGATCTTTGGGTTTAGTGTATACATTATCTTGGGCAGGATGGCTCATCCTCACGGCTCTTTGGCAACCCACGCCTCCATTTCCAGCTCATGGTGGTGGTGCAAAGGCAACGGTGGAGGCTCAAGAAGTGGACACGGTGTTGGCAGCTGGTTGGGTTGCTGAATATTGACAGTGTGATCACGGTGCTGCCATTTTGTTTTGCAGATTGGTGGAGGATGAAGATGAGCCCGAGCATGATGACTATTAGTCTTTGGGCTTCGGCTCATGTTTTCTTTATATTTTCATTGTTCATGTTGATATAGTATTTTACTTGTAGCCTCATATATAAAGGTTGATTTTGGAATCTGGATATATGTGTATTAGCGGCTTAACCTCATTTTGAAGGTTGTTTTTTGGCTATTTCCACTTGCATTATGGAAACGTTTATGGGTAAAATCATTGTGTTGTTTTTGGATATTACTACTTAGTACTTGCATTATGGAATCACTTATGAAATTATGAGTAAAAATGTTAAATGTGATATTGAATTTAATCTGTAAATAATTATAATATATATATCGCCTTTCCCCGTTTCCTAAATTTTGGGGTGTCACGTTCCTAACGCGTCCCCGTTTCAGAAACTGTCATTGTTTCCTCATTTCGTGCAACTTAGGGGAAAACCAACCACTTTTAGCTCAGCGTTGAGGGTGATTCCTTTAGGGCACGACCCGATCTATGAAACCCAGAAATGGTTTTTTCTGAGATCAAGCGGTCTGATTTTTTAATATTTTTGGTTTTTTATTATTTAGGGTTTTAAGGTGGAAAATTGAAGAAGGCAGATGCCAATGGATTGAGATCTGGAAGAAGAGTACTAACCTGTGGATCTTACCTAGAAAACCTTGTAGATTCCTTGATGATGATGATCCCTGCTACCCCGATCAATTTGAGAAGCTTTGAGCGAGTTCTATGTCCAACGTTTTGCTCCAAGAAGTCAATGCGCCCTCTCTCCTACACAACAAACATCAACCATATCAGATTTGTTGCATCATGAGAAAAAGCAAGATGCTGCAGAAAAATTGCAAGAAGAAATCATAGATCGCAATGACACTAATGAAAACCCCCTGATACAAGCGAAACCAATCCAAGTGAGTTGAGGAGCTCCTGCAAAAATGCCCAAGCTGATGTCGCCCTCCTATAGACAAGACAAAGATTCCTAAAAAACAAAAATATAGATCTCACAAAAAATTCCCGAATGCTAGGAAGCAAAAGACTTTCCAATCACCATCTAAGAACACCAGATGCAAAGAAGATCCAAGAAATATCCAAAAGAAAAGTTTTTCTATTATCCAGATCCAAGAACCAAAGACCTCTTACAAATGAAAAGCTCTCTCCTTTAAATAGGAATGAGAGAACCAAAATCATAACCACTTTTCAAATGAGTGGCTAAGATTAAAAGATACAATGTTTAATCAATGGTTGAGATGAGCTCAACATACAATACATGAATCAATATAACAATATAATATAAAAGTGGACCAAATCACCCAAAGAGAGGGGATCCCACTCAACAAGAAATAAATGAAGCACATGGTGGGTCCATGGAGTGTTAACTATCTCCCTTTGGGTGTCCCCATGGCACAATAAAAAAAAAAAAATTAAACAGTGAAATTGTGCCTCCTTGAGGAAATCGTGAGCCTCCAAATCTCCAGAAAATAATATAGCATGCCCGAAACATAGATGTGGGCCCATCTAGGTGCTGCAACTGTTGGAGAAGGGGAGGAAGACATCATTCTCATCATCAAAATTCATCCCATGCCATTTCCTTGCCTCAGTAGCCCAAATCGAATTCTTCAGTAGCCATTTAATTATTTTTTAATTTGCCTCGAGAAACGTGATATGCCAAAAACAGGCTCCTAGGGTGCCTGCGTTATCCAACTGAGCCTACCAGGCTCTCTGGGAGGAGGGTACTATTGTACAATCAAGTGGCTGGACCCCCTATGCCCCATACAGCGCCCTAAGAGATCCAACAAAATCATCTCCCTGCTCAAACACCTCATCCGGAGAAGCAAAACTGCACCAGAGGGTAAAATGAGCCCGATCATCTCTGTAAGTGCCCGAAACTGGAAATACGCTGTCTCACTAGACTCAAAGAGTCCAAATCCATTAAGTATATACTCATACCCTCTCCAGGTCTTTGCCTGATCATTCATAATATCCAATAGACAAAATAATAACCTATAAATGACCAGATACCAAATAATATAACTCAGCCTGACATCTATCTACTGCAAGTGTTAAAAAGTTAAGACATGCTCTACAAATCATTTAAGTAACAGTCATAACAAGTATCAATCACCTCACTGGCGATACATCAACCAAATACATATATAGGGTTTCACTTATTAATTATAACTCGGACTAGACTTTCAAGACTATACTCACTTCATCGTTGTAATCAATTTGCTAGTGAAGGGTGAATGTTAAAATTCGTAAGGCTAGGGCAAAGGATGATTGCCAACTCAACACTGTGACACTTTGGATATGGAAAGGGTATACTCACAATAGCCATATGCCGGACAAACAACAACAAATGGGATGGCAGTGCCTCACAAATGGGTGAACTACTTCAGAGGTGCTTACTCACCTTGACAAATCCTCACAATCCAACTCAATACAAGTAAGGCCAGCAATCTTTAGATATAACTTTTGGGAACCATTGCTTTTTGGGCCTTTGATTTTCCATAGCCTTTGTCCACATATTTTTTATACGAACTTTTATCATTTAGGCTTTATGCATTCATTTTTGGCATATCATCAGAATTCAACCCATGCCATTTCCTTGCATCAGTCGCCCAAATCGAATTCTTCAATAGCCACTTAATTATTTTTTAATTTGCCTCGAGAAACGTGATATGCCAAAAACAGCCTCCTAGGGTGTGTTGCCCACCTATTTCGACTAGGTGGCAACTCCATATACATGAAGATGTACATAGTTGTGCAAATTGTACCTTGGAAAAATCTGAGGATTTTTTCACTTCTGCAGGGCAATTGCCCCTTTGTAAAACGAAATGTCCGCTCCCCTGCGTGGGAAAATTAATGTAATTATATGTGCTAGTGTGGGTCATATGATATGGATGCCACACCATGGAACTGGTTGTTAGGGAAGTCTCCTCATAGAGTGTTTTTTCCCTTTCCAATTAATCTTGTTGAGTAAACGATTTGAATTGGTTTGGTTTTTCACTCAAAATCCTCCAAAGTGGTGACGGGCGTTCTAATGGTCAAGTCCATGGGGTGGCTAAGGGTTCAAAATAGTATTCGTGACCATGCTAGACATTTGTATAGAATCTTGCGAAGTTTCGTTATGTTGTTGTATTTTTATTTATTTCTTCCAGTTAATTAATTTCACCCCTTGGTGGTTAATTAACTCAGTTTTAATGTAATTGCTCAAGCATTGGCATTTTGTAATAGGGGCTATGAATGCAAGGTAAATTGCTATGAAACCCCCTAAGCCACTACTTTGAGTCCCATGTCATTCTGACAAGGGGTTGAGGAGATAGACCATTTTTGGTTGAGCAAGGTCTATTTTTCCTAGGGAATTAATTAATTTCCTTAAGTCAAAAATTCATATTATTTGATTTTGAAGGAAAAAATCAAATATTGCCATGGTAATTTTGTTTGGGGGTTGCTAAGCCTAGGAAAATTTATTCCAAATTTTTCCACCCCCCCATGGCCAAGATATGATTTTTTCAAGTTATTTTTAATTTTTCCTAAGTCAAAATTGGAAAAATTTAAAAATTAAATTGAAAAATTAAATCTAAGGTGAAATATTATGTTTAGCCTAAGTCTAAAGGTTAAAAGTTTATTTTGGAGCAAGAGGCCAAAGTCTTAGCCTAAGTCAAGAAGATAAAAGCTTGTTTGGGATTTAAGCATGGTCAAAACCCTCACTAGAGGGGGGCGTCCAAGTTAAAACCCTCACCAAATAGAGTGGGGCGCAATATAATGAAGAGTCTCCACTAAATGGGAGAAGAGCGCTACCATATAGATGAGGCGCTACCATATTAAGGAGGACGCTACCATTTTGGAGGCGTCACTACATTAAGAGGGCGCTACTACAAGTGGAGGTGGGCACTATATTATAGAGGGACGTCACAAGCATTTAGTGGGGCGCTATGTTTAGAGGACGCCCACATAAAGGTGAAGGCGCTACATTGGGGAGGCATCACTACAATAAGAAGGGCGCTACATGCATTTAGGATGGCGCCCACAAATGGAGAAGACGCCATACTTGGAGGAGGCCACCAAAATTGGAGGAGGGCGCCTAGCTTGGGCCCACCTTAAAACCTAAAAGCAGATCTAAGGTGAACCTTGGTCAATACCCTAGATCTAAAGGTGGAAAATGATTAAGACATGGATCAAGCACCTAAGCCATGGATTGAAAATTAATCTAAGGGTGTAGATTGATTGAGAGGAATGCAAAGTCAAAGACCTAGATCTAGTGGTGGAGATTTAACCTAGATCTAGATGTAATCTCGGCCATTGATCTTCAAGGGGTTGGGGTCTTCCTCAACTATATAATGAGGGTCTCACTCCCTCATTAGAGATGGATCTCTCATGCTATTGTTATGTTGCCGAAATATTTCTCCATTCTCCTCTCACATTCTCTCAAGCTTCTATTGCTATTGTAATGTTCTTGCCCTAGTTGGGCTTAATACAAGTAGTCTTTGGAAAAATTATTGGTGTCTCTCTTCCACATTGTATACTTCTTTTGTAAGGTAACTTGCTTATTTCATTTATTTGATTTGCATTTGTTAGCTTAGATAGCTCTCCACAAAGTATTTTGTGGAGAGACTTGTAGGTAGAAGTATTTCTATCTGCATTTGTGAGTAGATTAGTAAGACTCTACAAAGTATTTTGTAGGATTTATTTATGTGCTCACCTCTTTGCTTGCATTTTGCAGCTCTTATAAGTTTATTTGCAGGGATCTAGAACAAAGGAGCATTTTCTCCATTGGTTAAATTTCTGTTTTTCATTTTCGCACCTTTGTTTACAAGGGTTTTAAAACTCAGTTTCTATCACTGTATGGTTTTAAGGCCCTAACCCTTAGTATATTAGTTAAATGCTTCAGATTTACTGTTTTAACATCATTTAGGTGGCTGGAAACTCATTTTCCAGCCCTCTAAACATCATATTTCTGTCATTTTTACACTCAGATTTTTGCTGTAAATTAGTGATTTTTTGGTACTAAATTTTTCTGATAATCTCTTTAGTGTTTACTGTGATTTCCAGCGAACATAGCTTGCTGGTTTGTGACAGGTTTTACACAGGTGAAGGGGAGGTGCTGCCCAAATTGGCCCAGAAATACCT